>RXPK01002386.1:0-70500 GCA_004143645.1 Protaetia brevitarsis | reverse complement strand
TAGATTTTTGTTCCTAAAATTTGAAAGTGATTTTAGAGAATAAAGTTAGGGTGTGTGCTTAAGACCACAAGACAGAAGTGAAAGATGAGCTACTACTATTCAAAGCAATCATTCTTACCTGATTATGGGCCTCGACAAGTCTCAACTAATGCTTATTTCTTCATTTTCCTTGTTTTCTTTATTATAATGGATATCGGCTTTGTAAAAGAGCCGTATGTTTGTAAATTATGTTCTAATCGTCGGAAAATGTCCTTAAATGGTTGCAGTCTTTCTGGATAGCGAACAAAATATAAATTTTGGGCCATTTTTTCGTTTTTCCACTTTCAATAAAAACTGATATAACAAATTTTTCAAAATGTTTATGTCATTTTCACAAACAAATATTTAAAAATGAGATTTACGTTTAATGTTAATAACAACTAGAATGTCAACATAGTTTTATTTCTAGGATATTAGCTTTTGTTTCATAGCCTACTGTGGTTTAAAGTAATAAAGTTTAAATAAATCGCCTAAGAAAGCAGTATCATCCATGGCGTGTTATATTTTGAAAAGAGAATTTAAAATGCTATCTTTTTAGGTTAAAATATACAGAATCTTGCATTAAAAAAAATAGGTCAGGTCCGATAACTTTTTTACTTGACCCTGTATACTTATTCTGAAAACGGCAGATTATTCAACAATCATTATAAAGAAACTTTTGCATAAAATATGTTTGTGCATCTCTTTTAATTAACAATATATAGGGTAATTTTGAAATTTACAATTTTTTTTTTTGATTTTCCTTCGTATCTTTCGTATCCGAGCGAAAATTTCCAAATTTTGATTTCACCATTTTAAGTTTCATCCGAAAAGAGCACATAACACCTATACTACTCTTTTAATAGCACTAACAATTACGGGGATACCCTATAAAAGTGTCGAAAATGGGACACCCTGTATATATTGTCATGATTTAAACTATTTCATTTATTTTTTTAAAAATAATATCTTTTCATCTATTTTTTTTTTATAGATGAAGGATATACCAAAAATTGATATAAATGTCACAATAAACAGTTATTTTGGATAAACGAAATTTTGGTCGAATTTCAAAGTCAAATTGCGCCCCCTTAAAGTTGAAGTCCAACAGCAACCGAGAGTATTTCAGTTAGAATTTGCGATTTATAGTTTGTAGCCTTCCCTTGCTAGTGAAAATCATTTTTCCAGTACCCTATTGTGTAGTAATACCCATAAGATTACACCATAAAACAGCCTACAATTTATTTGTCTCAACTCTGATTCTGAAGTGCGCTTACTTAATTCCTAGCTTTCATTTAATTCATTTCCCTCACGACTGTCTTTATATCCTAAGCACTATGGTTTTATTGGGTCTAAGTGGTCGTTTAATGAATTTCAATGATAGGCACAATATAATGCTCCTTTATCTTTTTATTATGTCCCACCAATTGACAATAAAATTCCTTGTATAAATATACTCACTTATACCTTAAGCAGCCTCTGCATGTTTTACATTACTCGAGAGCATTCACAGTGTGTTAGTACACTCATATTGCGTAATGGGCCGATGTGTACAAGTATAGAAGGGGTATTAACTGTGACTAGTGTTTATTAGCGTCGTTTATGTTGGAATTTTCTCGTGAAACGGTGGGATCTTTCATATGTAAATGATGGATATAGAATAAGAAACACACTTCATTGAGGTCGGCCACCGCAGTACTGGAGACAAATCGGTTATAGTTCAAATATTAACTCTGCAAAAATAACACGGTTATATGTTTTACGTACACACTAAAAAATTTTTGTTAAAATTCCTGTACGATTTTGGGGAAATTTAATATCATATATTTACCCATTTTTTTTTGCTGTTTAGGAAATTTATTTAAATAAAAGATATTATTTTTAACTGTAATTTTCCAAATTATAAGAAATGTTAAGCTTTTCCTCAGAGATATTAATATCTTTCTTAGTAATATTATAATGTTAAAGACTTTTCCTATAAGAAACAGAAATTTTCCATTAAATATTCACGTAAAACGTTTTGTACATTTACCCCCATTGAGTGATTTTTATCAAGAAAAAATACCCAATTTTTTTTTAGTGTGTGTGTGAGTTCTTAACAGATAATGGCTGAATTAATTCCAACGCGCATGCAAGTTGTTTCGGATATTCCACCTTCAAATTGTAACAGAGTGCGTAACAAGAAAAATTACCTACATTTTTAGTGTGTATACAGAATATTTTTATCAAAATACTCCTGATTTTTTATAATTATTTCCTATTCCAGCGTCTAGTATATACAGGGTGATTCTCAATATATGCGACAAACTTTAAGCGCTGATTCCTGGGGTTATTTTGATCATAATAGTTCATAAGAACATATGTCCAAAATCGCTTAGTTCTAAAGTTGTACAATGTTTAATAGTAAGTTAACATAATTAATGTTTTTATAATAAATTAACAAAATAATTAGTAAAACAAAATTAACTTATACTAACTGTTGAAAATGACCGCCCCCAACTGCAATACAAGCTTCTATCCTCCGTCGTATTGACTTGGCGAGTCCGTTCTAAAATACCAGGGGTATTTCGAATTGTTTGAAAAGCTGCGATAATACGATTTCTCAGTTCATCGACATTTCCAATGCGAGTCGTATAAACTAATGATTTAAGGTGACCCCAGAGCAAAAAGTCCAAAAAATTTAAGTCTGGAGACCGAAGAGGGTACGGTTGTGGACCTCCCCGTCCTATCCACCGATCTGGATACGTATTGTCCAAAAACTCGCGAGCAACTAAACTAAAATGCGCTGGAGCACCGTCATACATAAAATACATTTGTAATCTTAATTGCAACGGAACTTCTTCCACAGCAGTAGTGGTAGCTCCTCTTCAAGAAAATTGCGGTATACCTCGCCATTTAACCGCATCGTTAAAAAATGTGGACCTATCAAGTGATCTCCAACAATTCCGACCCACACATTGACAGAGAATTGATGTTGATGACGGGCATTCACTAGTTCGTGCGGATTTTTTTCAGCCCATATGTGATTATTATGAAAATTAATAATCGCGTTTCTAAAGAAAGTAGCCTCGTCGGTGAAGAATATTTGAGTCAAACAGTCAGGATTTTGTGTTGCATCCATTGACAAAAAGCCACTTTTTTCGGAAAATCTGCCGGCAAAAGTGCCTGCACCCGTTGAATGTGATATGGATACAACAGTTGATCTTTCAATGTTCTCCAAACTGTGGCCTGACTAATGTTTAAAGCAAACGCAATTTTTCTGGTGCTTGTAGTAGGATGTTCCTCAATTTCATTTAGTACATTTCTTCAACTTGTGGAGTTCTTACTGTAGTTGGGTGCCCGTTATCAGTCGTCCGTTTTTTAAAATTTCCCGTTTCACTAAGACGTCGGTGAAGACGGGCAAATATTGAATGATGCGGGATGATACTGTGCGGGTATCGTTCTTCATAAAGACGTCTAGCAGCACGCGAATTTCCATTGGCAAGACCGTAAACGAAATGCATATCACATATCTAAGCATTCGTGTAATTCATTTTAGAAAACAGAAACTGGCAATAAACTGAATGAATACTCTGACATCTATTGAAATGACAAATAAACAATTCCCTCTCAATACAATAGTTTTTGAAGAACCAACTGTGATATTATATCGTGTTAGTCATAGTTCATAATTTATTATTAAACATTCAATAACTTTAAAACCAAACCGTTTTGGACATATACTCATATGAACTTTTATGATAACCAAAATAACCTCAGGAATCAGCTCTTAAAGTTTGTCGCATATATTGAGAATCACCCTGTATAGTGTTGCGACATCTAGTCATACTTTAATTCCGCACGTCTATAGTAATCACTGTATAGCAGATCCTGTTACAGCGCTCCTGATTAATTAGCCTAGGAACGCACCTACCGCAGTCCCAATTTTCCAAATTCGTTTAAATCACAAATTAACTGACTTTAAGAATCAGTATTTTTCCCTTCTTCGTCCTACGGAATATTACATTACCAGTATTTCACGATCTTCATCCATCATCCGAAGCGAGATACTACGGAAACCGCCGCACCAGCTCCAAATACGACCATCGGCGGGCAAGTTCACCACCGACAATGATTTAGAGTCGCATTTTACGATTAGCTAATGCCCGCTTCCGGATATCCATTTCCCGTGGAATTTACGACCTACGGACCGAATGGGGGCCCCTCCCAACAATGTCTCATTGTCCGCCACAATCACAATGCAACGTATACCCATTCTTCGCGCACACCTACCTGTGTATTTACACCGAGTTTTTCCTTTTCGTCTCTCTCAGTATGCATGTCTTATATACGATGAATAATAATCCTATTGTGTCTCCTGTCGCCCGTTCGGTTCGTCTGCGTCTGCTATATGTAGCTCGCCCCGGTTTCTCTGATTCATAAACGCGCGGGCGTGTTCTCCTCTCTTGGGTGTTGTTGCGTGCTTAACACCTTGGTATGGGGTCCTCATACGGTTACTTGAATAAATAGTGAGGGTACAGTCGTGGAGGCGCAAGACGTTGATGTATGGTTGGCATATTTTAGCCCAAAAGAAGATTTTTAAGAATAGAAATTACCGATGTGGTATTTTTCCGAAGATGGTCGGTCAAGCTTTGACCGGCTTCGTAAGGATTTATCCAATCAATTACCGTATGAGTGCACAAACTGCACTTCCAATGCCAAAAAATCTAAATTCAAGATTATTCGATATTAAAATAGATAAATATGAAAGTATACTGAGTGTACGGCACGGACTAAATATATGATTCACATGAATACATATCACGAGCAGAATAAAGGATGTACTTAAATGTAAATAAATTGTAAAAAAAAAAAACGTTCAAATTCCAATCTGTTTTAATATAAATAATTTTCTTTTCACTACACGCTACGTTTCGATCAATTGATAATCACCATCAGGTAAAAAAAAAAGTGAAAAGAATATTATTTATATTAAAACAGATTGGAATTTAAACATTCTTTACAATTTATTTACATTTTACCAATCTCTATAATTTTAAAAATAATGGATATTTAAAGGATATTGATGTTCTATTTTTACCTGGTTTTTTACATTTATATACAGGGTGTATCAAATAAAAAAGTAAATTTTGCTTGGGTGTTAATTACACGACATATAAAGCACAAATCCACCGAAACCGGATTTCATTATTAAAAAATAAAAAAAAAAATTTAGAGCCAAAAATTCTTTAGTCCGGGCCTGATGCAAGGAAACGTCATGTTAAGCACTCGCTAAACGTGGTATTATGTATAAATACATTGCACTCATTCAGTATTATTCTTAATAGTATGCCGTAAGTTCATTTAACGTCATTCTGAATCTTTATTTATTCAATCGGTCAGTGTGCTTTTGTAAAAATAGCAAAACTGAGGCATTTTAAATTTCTTCTTTTTATAAAATAAACATTCCTTATTTGTTAAGAGCATTCTACGTAAGTCTACAAAGTATTATTTTTAATATCCTGATAAGACGTTCGAGTTTCACCGAATATGCGATTTCAGTAGTTCCAAAAAACGTAAATATTTTTCTTTTGCTTTGTCGAATCGAGAGTTAGTTGTTAATAAACGGTACCACATGAATCTGAGTTATTTCTTTTGGATTTATTTAATCATATAACGCAAAATGAATTGAATCGAATTACACAGAAATAAATGTAGATACAGAAAATTTGCAAACGCGCCTTTTTACTATGATGTCGCGCGAAAATGAATCTATACATTACCGCGCTTTTGTCGATGCATCAAGCTTCGATTTTCTTTATATGAAATCATGATGGTCCTGAAAAGGATCGTTTTTTCGAGACGGGAAGAATTTAAATAAAATGTTCGAAGTGGATTGCACTCCAAGCGGCGATCCACACAAAACTAACAGCAGTAATGGCTGAATGATAGTGGTATGTGGGGGTATACTCGGGATAGCATTTAGGGTGGGCACAGGTGCGGCTCTAGCCCACGGCATTTACAACATATTTTTTTTCTCGTTAATGCTAACAGATAGACCCTCTGTGCATTAAGACTTTTTGATCGTATATGATTACAGCTGCTACATATTATTATATTTACCTCTATATCTGATATACCCTGTATATTACTTCCAGGATAAATATTTCTTAGGAACCGTTATCAAAACAGTTTCCCCACTGCATTATAATATCTCACTAATTTAATTACATGAATTAGTGATAGTAAACAGTAGATATTTTCTATATGAAATGGATTTTATGGCGCAACATCGTTTACTTTCACAAATTATGTGTAAGGTATTACAATATAGAACTGACATGTTATGTTATACGCTGAAAGCATTGGAGACTTCTCTTTGATTCAAATTCCTTAATCAAAACATCCCGTTAGTCTGTCTATCATCAAGGATTTCTAGGAACAATAACGATATTAAATTTCCCCACTCTCGATGTATCTATGTGAATTTATATTAATTATACTTTGTCATCCCAATGTTTATAATTAAATTTTCTCTGAAATATGAAGATAATGTTTGGTATAGATACAAATCCGGATATATCATGATGTAATAAATTTTAGCCGAAATACCCGATTAATATTTAATCCCAGCTATAATCAAAACTAATGACTACAGTGGTCAACTTTCGCCTGCGTGCCAGGTCAGTACTAAGTTTCATATATGTGACATTAACGTTTAACACAAGTATATAATACAGTGTCGGGCAAGAGGGAAATTATTTTTTTATTTAACTATAAATATTATATAGGGTATTCCACGTAAGTGGTTCATTAAAAGTTTATGATGTTCTACTATTTACTTATATTTGAGATTTTGGTACCATTATCTGTTCGATTGGAACTATAAATGTAAAATACTTTTACCAAAATATCACTTCCGGTAGACCGGAAATGGACATCAACTTTGTTATTTTAAATAGAATGATGTAATTTTTTTGTTCATTTTTGGATCCTACTATCATAAATACGTCATTAGCAGCAAAGTATTAGGGTTTTTAACGCTGATTAATATGCAATATACGAAAAAAAACAGTTGAATGACGCATTTCCAAGAAAATTTGACATTTGTATTTTTCTAAATTGAACACCTGTGTATTGTAAAAAAAAAATGAAGGATATTTTAATTTATGATGCAAAAGTATCAATACAATATTGATATTAAAACGAATAATAAACAAGTTATGATCGTTTTTATTTTGTAAAATGTAGAGCAGTATAAGGAATCAACTTTTAACAAAACAGATACATGTCTTTGTGGTTGATACTTTATTTTAACATATTACATCTTAAAATGATGTCGTTGAAATTAAATTGAAAAGGAAAAAGTAAATGCTTAATTTATAAATACTGCTCCAAAGGTATCACCTTTATTCTCGATACATTTTCGTGTCCGCTTGAGGACACTCTGGGTAGCTCTTAAGATTATCCTTCCATCCAATTGGCGGAAAACCTCCCCCACCTTATTTTGCAATTCGTTCACGTTGTTGTACCGGATTCTGTATGTCTGATCTTTTAAATATCCCCAAAGAAAAAAGTCTAAAGGTGAAAGGCCAGGAGAGCGTGCTGGCCATCGAATTGGCCCATTTGTACCAATCCACTTATCGGCAAAGATGATGTCCAGATAGTTGTGAACTATGCGGCAGTTGTGTACTGCTGAAAGTACAAATTTTGGCGCATCAGGTAATTGACGTTATCAAGGAAATGCTCTAGAACGGTACGAATAAATTCCAGATATCTCTCTCCTATCAAATGGTACATTGATAGAATACTCGACCAACGACTGTCGAATCAATCAATCCGCACCAGACATTAAAACTAAATCGAACTTGTGCAGCATGTGAACGCATTATTAATAAATCTTCTTGCGATCAGTAGTGTTCATTGATCTTATTAAACATTCCTCTATTGGAGAAATTTCTTTCATCACTCCATAAAATACATTGTGCTCCATTTAAATTTTCATCACAAAAATTAATAAACCATTCACAGAAAGCCAACCTCCTGTTCGCATCTCCTGGTTGTAATGTTTGTGAGGTTCGGTACTTAAATGGGATATACTTATGCTTAAAAGTTAAAAAAAAAAATCAGCAACTTTGTATAATGTCTTTTCATTTTAAATGGACTGTCTATGTTTATGCATTGCTTGATGATACTGATGATGAAATACATTTATTTCGAAAGCTCTAGAGATAAAGAAAAGGAGTTTTTTTATTCTTGCTGGTATCAATCCCCGGAATATTTGACACTTGTCCATTAAAGTTGTACCAGAGTACTTCCCTTCCTCTCATCATCTCAGTGTTTTTTTTTTATTATAATTATAATGTACTAAAAAATATAAAAATTTATTTGTTTTAAAATTATTAAGAGCTTTTATGTGCATAACTCATCATGCAGTTATCCGTGTAATAAATAAATATTGTCAATATTGTAATATTGAACCATAAATATATAAAATTAATTATTACTCCTAAAAAAGGATTTTTTCCATCGAAAAGATCATTAATTATTTGTCGAATCAATGTCAGCATTCAGCAACGTATGCGGACTTTCTAAATTTATTAAATGCTACTAACCGTTTTGTATGTATCTGTACGCGTTAGGTTGAAAAACTCTTTTCTAGGTCAATTTATTCTGGTTTTCTTGCATGTGCGTGCTAGAAGAATGGCGAACTCTTGCTACGGTGTGCCGGGCTCAAAATTAAGATGAATGGCGCCTAATAATAGAGGTTGGGCTTTCTCTAGGAAACTACGATACTTCTCAACGGAGTAGTAAACGTCATTTGCAATTTAAGTTGAATAATTATCCTCATGTGAAGGTCTGAAGGCGCTTATGTAATTTCTACTTCAGCTATATATATACAGGGTGTTCCTAAATATCATGTACATAAGGAAGGGGGTAATTATTTGGTTTATTTTGTGCCTAAAATTTCATATAAATATAGGTCTGCAAACGCTTCGTTACCAATCTGCAGGGTGTTGAAATTTCAAGATTTTTTCACTTTTTACTGTATAGCTCCTACAGTTTTTGAGATATTTTGCTCAAATTTGGAAGATAGGTTACGCTATAATGCCTGCATCATTAGCCATGCCAAATGATGATGTAAATCTACAGGGTAATAATTTTTTCGGGGTCATGCTCTCTTTTCTCACCCTGAACTTTTTTTGCGATGCGCCACTGCTAGATTCTAAAATACGCAATGAATTTTCTGTCTTGTTTAGAAACTTTTTGATCTCTTGTATTTTTTTCTTATCTCTGACCGTTACCGAGAAAAAAAAAATAGAAAACAATTTTCTGTAATTCGCCAGAAAATTATTTTTTTTAAAATGGTCTTAGCAGGCTCTGGCTTTATTCAGATAATCACTTGAGTTTATTAATTTTAAGAGTTAAGGTGCTACTACTGTTAAAAATAGGATGACCCAGTTTTCGTAGCATTGTTTTATTACAATACAAGTAACAAACTAATAACAATAAAAACCTAATTAATAAACAATGTCAAGGAAACTATGCTACAACAATTGTTGAAAGTGTCCTCCTCCAACCCTTATACAGGCGTCCGCTCTTCTTCTCATTGATGCTTGCACTCTCTCAAATATTCCTAGAGTGTTTCTTATCGTTTCAAATCCATCGATTATTCGATTTCGTAAGTCATCAACAGTATTCACAGGTGTTGTATACACTAGAGATTTTTCAGGTGTCCCCACAGGAAAAAATCTATACTATTTAAGTCAGGGGACCTAGAGGGCCAAGGCTGAGGTCCACCTCGTCCTATCCACCTATTCTCATATACTTCATTTAAATAATCCCGAGCCAAAATAGAAAAATGTGATGGGGCACCATCGTGCATATACCACATTTGATTTCTAAGTAAAAGGGGCAAGTCTTCAAGTAATAAAGGCAATTCATTCTGCAAAAACAGCCTGTATGACTGACCAGTAAGTCGACCAGGCAAAAAACAAGGACCAATCAAATTATCTCCAATTATACCCACCCATACATTTAATGAGAACTGTTCTTGAAAATGCGTTGTACAATTTCATGTGAATTTTCATCTGCCCGCGTGTGGTTGTTGTGGACATTCATAATTGAAGTCCTTGAAAAATTCGCTTCATCGGTAAAAAGGATTTTACAATTAAAAATGCGGTCTGCTGCTAGCTTATTAAGGTACCATTGGCAGAAATCAATCCTTAAAGGGAAGCCTCGGGGAAGAAGAGCCTGCACTCTTTGAATGTGGTAAGCGTATAGGCAGGGAAACACGTAGAATACACCAAACAATTGATGACTAATATTTAATGTTCACTGATTTTTCTGGTGTTGGTGCGAGGATGTCTGCCTATTTCATTCAGAACGCTCTTCGATTTGTGGTGTTCTAACAGTACGTGGTTTACCTGCATCATTAGTATTCTTTTTTAAAAGTTCCAGTTTCTCCAAGACGCCTATGAATATTGAAAATATTCGATGATCGGGTATCATTCTATTGGGATAGCGCTCCATGTACAGACGCCTGGCTTCTCTTGCATTTCCATTCGCAAGGCCGTAGATAAAATGCATGTCAGCCATTTCAGAATTAGTGAAATTTGGCATATTTACAAAATTATAACGAGTATTTTAAAACACTTTTACACCTACAGTTTGCAATTTAAAACTTTACTTATACAGACACAAGTTACGATTTCTAATGTCAGTTGTCAAATTAATAAACTCAAGTGATTATCTGAATAAAGCCAGTGCCTGCTAGACCATTTTAAAAATCTGGCGAATTACAGAAAATTGTTTTCTATTTTTTTTTTTTTCTCGATAACGGTCAGAGATAAGAAAAAAATGGAAAAAAAAGGATCAAAAAGTTTCTAAACAAGACAGAAATTTTATTGCGTATTTTAGAATCTAGCAGTGGCGCATCGCAAAATAGTTCAGGGTGGGAAAAGAGGGCATGACCCCGAAAAAATTATTACCCTGTAGATTTACATCATCATTTGGCATGGCTAATGATGCAGGCCTTATAGCGTAGCCTATCTCCCAAATTTGAGCAAAATATCTCAAAAACTGTAGGAGCTATATAGTAAAAAGTGAAAAATTCTTGAAATTTCAACACCCTGCAGATTGGTAACGAAGCGTTTGCAGACCTATGTTTATATGAAATTTTAGGCACAAAATAAACCAAATAATTACCCCCTTCCTTATGTACATGATATTTAGGAACACACTATATATGAATACATTATTGATTGAAAAAATAATTTGTGCAAACGTATTCCTTTATTCCGAAGCGCAATGCTTATAGATCTATTATTAAAAATATCATTACAGGTTCAAAACGGTTATATTAAGAGGAGACGATAATTTACATCTGTGTTTGTAAAAATAATAGGCGCTGTACACTTATTTAATTAGAGATACGAAACTTGTTAAGCCTCTTTGGAACTACTTTCCTACTTTTGTGTCGCTGCGCTGTTGCATCCTATTTAAGCGTCTTATGTGTGTACTACATAGCCTCTCTGTTGCGTTGATGAAGAGCTGTTAATTAGAAAGCTTGCTTCGTTAGGCTTCCCTTTTTAAACGTAAATTTTGCTCTTGTCAGTTAAATTGGGTGTTAAAGTTCGGATGAGAGAAGTAAGGAATACGGAAGTGGCGGTTCAATTTACGAAGTAAATTTAAAATTATTTTAATAAAATTGTAGAATCATATAAGCTATAATAGTAAGGTATGTCCAGAATAATATAACATATTGTTGTTTATCTGTTAAATGTAAAATACACTAGAGTAATGAATACGGTTCATTATACTCCAATAATAATTAATTCTTTAAGTTTTTATTAAAATAGTGAGTACCTATTGTCCAAAGAATTCAAATTCCTAACATTATGCCTAACTTTTATTAGCATTTAATATAAAAATCAAACAATTTAATTGGGTACTATGAATGTAAAACTATAAATCGCAATTTCCAATGAAACTTTGTCGGTTTGTAAACTCCATGGAATGGAAAATACTAAAACACACTCTCTGTTGCTGCGAAACTTTTACTTTAGGGGGTGCAATTTGACTTTAAAGTTTGGCCCAAATTTTATTTGTGCAAAATAAATTGGGTGAGAGATACAAAAAAAAAGTCAATGGCGGACATCCACCGTTTATGGAACTCTTTGCACTGGTAGAGCTATTTATATTCCCTCAAACGTAAATCTACTGGTACCACACCCGAAATAACGCACGCCGCGTCTGCCAAAATAGATGAATACGCGCTGGTTGCCCTGACCGTTAACAATCTTTGCGTCCCGATTATTTTTTTGTTTCTTTATATTGCCCCCTCGAATAACATTGTCGGTTCTATACCGCCCCTGTTACCATTTAAGATATATAAATTTATCGAAAGCACCCACACTGTGCGTATCATTAAATCGGCGATTTTAAAATGTAGGAGTGCGTTTTGTGAGTCGATAGGCTAAACGACCGAGTAAACTCGGAAAAAACCGGTCAAATTGCAACGACTAGATCCGCAAAAAAAATCACCGCCTTATTTTTGCTTTTTCTTTCTGTATGAATGCACGAAATACGTGCAGCTTTGCAATACATCTCGGACAACCTTTACCTGGTCGTGCGGTAAATTATCCCGGATTGACGGCCACTCCAATAAAACGCTTAAATTCGTTGCCGTCACGTGACTGCGTTCCGATTGGCTTTGATGTAGTATGTAATTGCTATAATCGCGGTTCCCACGATCCAGAGGCATCTCCCGAAGTTTAACGATTTAAGTGAGTGCACAGTGGGGCAAAATACCGAACAGCTGGCCAAAACCTAAAATGTATCCTGATTCTAACAAAACTTGCTATATTAGGGTTTTCGAGATGATTGATTACGGAGCAGTAGTCAAATTAAAAAAAAAAAAGGCGAATCCAATATGGCGGATACGTTATATTCAAATATGTTAGACTTATATGAAAACTGGCATCTGGAGGGTTTTGAGGTTACTATTTTATTACTAATACTTAAGTTCCAAGTTAAAACTATTACAAAAAGCGGCATGTCAAAAATGACAGACGTAAAAACTATCCAACTACAAGTGTACAGTTAACAAACAGTTGTAAATAGGTAGATTCAAGACAAAAATAAAAGAAAATACAACTTTAACTATCAGGACTCGCGCGGTACTTCAACCGTCAAGGTTCACCTTCTTTCAGCCGAAGCCTACTATCTGTCGACACATTTTGGAACTATTTTTTGACAGGTTTCATGTGGCGTCGATTCCGATAGTTCCCGTTTCTGCCGTTAGATGGCGCTGTCAATCGTACGGTGGCGCCATCTGTCGACACATTTTGGAACTATTTTTTGACAGGTTTCATGTGGCGTCTATTTCAATAGTTTCCGTGTTTACCGCTAGATGTCGCTGTCAATCCTACGGTGGCGCCATCTGTCGACACATTTTGGAACTATTTTTTGACAGGTTTCATGTGGCGTCGATTCCGATAGTACCCGTTTTTGCCGTTAGATGGCGCTGTCAATCCTACGGTGGCGCCATCTGTCGACACATTTTGGAACTATTTTTTGACAGGTTTCATGTGGCGTCGATTCCGATAGTACCCGTTTTTGCCGTTAGATGGCGCTGTCAATCGTACGGTGGCGCCATCTGTCGACACATTTTGGAACTAATTTTTGACAGGTTTCATGTGGCGTCGATTCCGATAGTACCCGTTTTTGCCGTTAGATGGAGCTGTCAATCCTACGGTGGCGCCATCTGTCGACACATTTTGGAACTATTTTTGACAGGTTTCATGTGGCGTCGATTCCGATAGTTCCCGTTTTTGCCGCTAGATGGCGCTGTCAATCGTACGGTGGCGCCATCTGTCGACACATTTTGGAACTAATTTTTGACAGGTTTCATGTGGTGTCGATTTCGATGGTTTCCGTGTTTACCGCTAGATGTCGCTGTCAATCCTACGGTGGCGCCATCTGTCGACACATTTTGGAACTATTTTTTGACAGGTTTCATGTGGCGTCGATTCCGATAGTTCCCGTTTTTGCCGCTAGATGGCGCTGTCAATCGTACGGTGGCGCCATCTGTCGACACATTTTGGAACTATTTTTTGACAGGTTTCATGTGGCGTCGATTCCGATAGTTCCCGTTTTTTGCCGCTAGATGGCGCTGTCAATCGTGCGTGGGCATCTGTCGACACATTTTGGAACTATTTTGACAGGTTTCATGTGGCGTCGATTCCGATAGTTCCTGTTTTTGCCGTTAGATGGCGCTGTCAATCGTACGGTGGCGCCATCTGTCGACACATTTTGGAACTACTTTTTGACAGGTTTCATGTGGCGTCGAATCCGATAGTTCCAGTTTTTGCCGCTGGATGGCGCTGTCAATCGTACGGTGGTGCCATCTGTCGACACATTTTGGAACTATTTTTTGACAGGTTTCATGTGGCGTCGATTCCGATAGTTCCCGTTTTTGCCGCTAGATGGCGCTGTCAATCGTACGGTGGCGCCATCTGTCGACACATTTTGGAACTATTTTTTGACAGGTTTCATGTGGCGTCGATTCCGATAGTACCGTTTTTGCCGTTAGATGACGCTGTCAATCGTACGGTGGCGCCATCTGTCGACACATTTTGGAACTATTTTTGACAGGTTTCATGTGGTGTCGATTTCGATGGTTTCCGTGTTTACCGCTAGATGTCGCTGTCAATCGTACGGTGGCGCCATCTGTCGACACATTTTGGAACTATTTTTTGACAGGTTTCATGTGGCGTCGATTCCGATAGTTCCCGTTTTTGCCGCTAGATGGCGCTGTCAATCGTACGGTGGCGCCATCTGTCGACACATTTTGGAACTATTTTTTGACAGGTTTCATGTGGCGTCGATTCCGATAGTTCCTGTTTTTGCCGCTAGATGGCGCTGTCAATCGTGCGGTGGCGCCATCTGTCGACACATTTTGGAACTATTTTTTGACAGGTTTCATGTGGCGTCGATTCCGATAGTTCCTGTTTTTGCCGTTAGATGGCGCTGTCAATCGTACGGTGGCGCCATCTGTCGACACATTTTGGAACTACTTTTTGACAGGTTTCATGTGGCGTCGAATCCGATAGTTCCAGTTTTTGCCGCTGGATGGCGCTGTCAATCGTACGGTGGTGCCATCTGTCGACACATTTTGGAACTATTTTTTGACAGGTTTCATGTGGCGTCGATTCCGATAGTTCCCGTTTTTGCCGCTAGATGGCGCTGTCAATCGTACGGTGGCGCCATCTGTCGACACATTTTGGAACTATTTTTTGACAGGTTTCATGTGGCGTCGATTCCGATAGTACCCGTTTTTGCCGTTAGATGACGCTGTCAATCGTACGGTGGCGCCATCTGTCGACACATTTTGGAACTAATTTTTGACAGGTTTCATGTGGTGTCGATTCCGATAGTTCCCGTTTTTGCCGCTAGATGGCGCTGTCAATCGTACGGTGGCGCCATCTGTCGACACATTTTGGAACTATTTTTTGACAGGTTTCATGTGGCGTCGATTCCGATAGTTCCTGTTTTTGCCGCTAGATGGCGCTGTCAATCGTGCGGTGGCGCCATCTGTCGACACATTTTGGAACTATTTTTGACAGGTTTCATGTGGCGTCGATTCCGATAGTTCCTGTTTTTTGCCGTTAGATGGCGCTGTCAATCGTACGGTGGCGCCATCTGTCCGACACATTTTGGAACTACTTTTTGACAGGTTTCATGTGGCGTCGATCCGATAGTTTCCAGTTTTTGCCGCTGGATGGCGCTGTCAATCGTTACGGTGGTGCCATCTGTCGACACATTTTGGAACTATTTTTTGACAGGTTTCATGTGGCGTCGATTTCCGATAGTTCCCGTTTTGCCGCTAGATGGCGCTGTCAATCGTACGGTGGCGCCATCTGTCGACACATTTTGGAACTATTTTTTGACAGGTTTCATGTGGCGTCGATTCCGATAGTACCCGTTTTTGCCGTTAGATGACGCTGTCAATCGTACGGTGGCGCCATCTGTCGACACATTTTGGAACTAATTTTTGACAGGTTTCATGTGGTGTCGATTTCGATGGTTTCCGTGTTTACCGCTAGATGTCGCTGTCAATCCTACGGTGGCGCCATCTGTCGACACATTTTGGAACTATTTTTTGACAGGTTTCATGTGGCGTCGATTCCGATAGTTCCCGTTTTTGCCGCTAGATGGCGCTGTCAATCGTACGGTGGCGCCATCTGTCGACACATTTTGGAACTAGTTTTTGATAGGTTTCATGTGGCGTCGATTCCGATAGTACCCGTTTTTGCCGTTAGATGGCGCTGTCAATCGTACGGTGGTGCCATCTGTCGACACATTTTGGAACTACTTTTTGACAGGTTTCATGTGGCGTCGAATCCGATAGTTCCAGTTTTTGCCGCTGGATGGCGCTGTCAATCGTACGGTGGTGCCATCTGTCGACACATTTTGGAACTATTTTTTGACAGGTTTCATGTGGCGTCGATTCCGATAGTTCCCGTTTTTGCCACTAGATGGCGCTGTCAATCGTACGGTGGCGCCATCTGTCGACACATTTTGGAACTAGTTTTTGATAGGTTTCATGTGGCGTCGATTCCGATAGTACCCGTTTTTGCCGTTAGATGGCGCTGTCAATCGTACGGTGGTGCCATCTGTCGACACATTTTGGAACTACTTTTTGACAGGTTTCATGTGGCGTCGAATCCGATAGTTCCAGTTTTTGCCGCTGGATGGCGCTGTCAATCGTACGGTGGTGCCATCTGTCGACACATTTTGGAACTATTTTTTGACAGGTTTCATGTGGCGTCGATTCCGATAGTTTCCGTGTTTGCCACTAGATGGCGCTGTCAGCCGTACGATGGCGCCATCTGTCGACACATTTTGGAACTACTTTTTGACAGGTTTCATGTGGCGTCGATTCCGATAGTTCCAGTTTTTGCCGCTAGATGGCGCTGTCAATCGTACGGTGGCGCCATCTGTCGACACATTTTGGAACTAATTTTTGACAGGTTTCATGTGGCGTCGATTTCGATAGTTTCCGTGTTTACCGCTAGATGTCGCTGTCAATCCTACGGTGGCGCCATCTGTCGACACATTTTGGAACTATTTTTTGACAGGTTTCATGTGGCGTCGATTCCGATAGTTCCCGTTTTTGCCGCTAGATGGCGCTGTCAATCGTACGGTGGCGCCATCTGTCGACACATTTGGAACTAATTTTTGACAGGTTTCATGTGGCGTCGATTCCGATAGTCCCCGTTTTTGCCGCTAGATGGCGCTGTCAATCGTACGGTGGCACCATCTGTCGACACATTTTGGAACTACTTTTTGACAGGTTCATGTGGCGGCGATCCGATAGTTCCCGTTTTTGCCGTTAGATGGCGCTGTCAATCGTACGGTGGCGCCATCTGTCGACACATTTTGAACTAATTTTTGACAGGTTCATGTGGCGTCGATTCCGATAGTTCCCGTTTTTGCCGCTAGATGGCGCTGTCAATCGTACGGTGGCACCATCTGTCGACACATTTTGGAACTACTTTTTGACAGGTTTCATGTGGCGTCGATTCCGATAGTTCCCGTTTTTGCGGTTAGGTGGCGCTGTCAATCGTACGGTGGCGCCACCTGTCGACAGATTTTGGAACTTTTTTTGACAGGTTTCATGTGGCGTCGATTCCGATAGTTCCCGTTTTTGCCGCTAGATGGCGCTGTCAATCGTACGGTGGCACCATCTGTCGACACATTTTGGAACTACTTTTTGACAGGTTTCATGTGGCGTCGATTCCGATAGTTCCCGTTTTTGCGGTTAGGTGGCGCTGTCAATCGTACGGTGGCGCCACCTGTCGACAGATTTTGGAACTTTTTTTGACAGGTTTCATGTGGCGTCGATTTCCATAGTTTCCGTGTTTGCCACTAGATGGCGCTGTCAGCCGTACGATGGCGCCATCTGTCGACACATTTTGGAACTATTTTTTGACAGGTTTCAAAAAAAATTTGTTTGAACTAAAAATATATATATATCATTATTTCAAAGAAATAATTAGTTACTTTAAGTATTACATACATGACTCAAAGTTTTTATTTAAGCAAAATATTTTATTTGTTTAATTCTATTAAAGATATTATTAAAACAAACAAATTTTATTAATAAAATTATTTATTTGTCCACATTTTAGTTAATATTACTAAAGTTTGATCGGTGCAGTCAACCAAATGGGTTCTCCAGTGTACGTCTGACTTGAACCAGAACATTCTAAGTTTACGACTGTGCGCCTTTCTTATTCCCTTACATTTGAAAATTAGTATATTTACAACCGTAATTTTCCAAAAATTGTAGGGAATTTTAAGTTTTTCCTGCGAGATATTAATATTTTCTTGGTAATATTACAATGTTAGAGATTATTTTCTAATACCTAAACAGAAATTTTCTCATTAACATTCACGTAAAATACTTGTATTACGGGGAAATTTTTAACATTTCCACATTTTGCTTAAGTTTTTCTACATTTAGCACGATTTATGTGGAGAATTATTAAAAAAAGGTGATTTTTACCAAGAAAAATTACTTAAATTGTTTAGTGTGTAGTATATGATCTTTATTTCGTGTGCTCGACTCTGTTGGTGGTCTTTTCATGTGAAAAAATTGGCAACACCCACACCTTAAACATGAGTTTCAAGCCGACATGATCGTAATTGCTTTTGCCTCTTGAACGCACACGCAGTCCGGGTTTCTGATAAGGCGAACTTGCCGGTAACTATGCGCTCATTTACGTCCAGTAAATTTTAATAGACCCACCAGTTTCTGTACGGAATATACGCGCGCCAATAAGTGGCTGAGTTTTGCAACGAAATTTACAACATACACCTAGAACCTTTACTACTAAAATATGACACGTGCGTAACATCATACACTTCAGAAGGAAGCTTCACCCATACCAGTACCGATGATTCTCACGAATGACGCCCGGCTTGAGCGTACGTATATGAGATTTAAAGCGTATAAGGATTTAAATTTTACCTCCGATCGTAATGGAATAGGGAGATAACCTGAACGCGGAATGGAGGTATGTGTATATAAGCGGAGCAATGAAAATGAATAACAAATAAAAATCGCGCGCTCCGAGATATAAATTCAACTTTTCATTGATCTATAAAACAAAGTGAAGTAAATACTGCGATTTCTTTCAATCGGGTATCGTATAAAAGTGGACGTGCAAGTTCCTTTCTTTAATTTTCCTTTTGTACTCTGTCTGTCGTAACACTTCGAAAGATACTATCGATGCCATTTTCTCTATCGCATATCAGAGTGTTTCGTAATATCGGATAGATTTAATCGTTTAGAAAGTTTACGATTTTAAACGGCGAATTGTATTGTCACATTTATTTAAGGTATTTTAATATCACATACTGACGATGCGTGAAAGTATATTGTTTTAAAAGTATTTTAATTCGTTAAATATGCGTGGTTAAAATCAAATTTGAATACCCGACTGAAGACGCATGAAGTACCTACATAAAAGATTATCTCGAACGATTAACATTTCATTTTATAGCGTTGCCACTGGTATGACCTTTAAAGATGTTATAAATTTTTACGATATCTCTTACATTGTATAAGAATGTTCATTACTAGACCTGGGATTTTCACAGCAGGAAATATATGAAAGGAAGAATTACTGTGAGATATGAATGAGTAATGAACTGCAAAAAATATTTTTCTTTTTAAATATTTAATATATTTTATTCAAACTTTTGGAGGATAAACCAGACTAAATTTAATGACAAAAAATAAGGTAGGTCAATTTTTTTTGCGTTAGATACAGGGTGTTTACCACTAGTACGTCATCATTTCCTCGGGACCCCTTGCAGCTACACCGAGAGAAAAAAAGTGTTGTATTGACTAATAAAATGATGTATTGAACACTTTTTTCTTTTTCAATATGAGCAATGATATTTTAGTGTTAATGCAATACGTAAAAAAATGTTAAATTGCGTTAGTTAACTGAATAATAATAAATGTTATAAGAAACAGACTACGCGTGATTCTTTGAACATGTACTTAATTTTCCATTAACAATTTGTACTTGCTAATTGAATAATACAACAACATTATCCCAACACAGTTACTTGTTGTAGACACACGAAGTAATAATTGTCTCTATAATTTTATGATATTGGTTTAGCGCTGGTACAGTGTTACTTCAATGATTAATAAATTTTGTTATATATTTCTATAAAATGTTGATTCAAAACTTATATTGTTTCATTTAACCTACCTGTAGTATTCATCGAATGACTAATTGCATGTAATTCAACACTTTTAGGTGGTTAAACGAAAAATATTTTCTTGTTACTGGAACCATTTTCGATTTTGCTTAAAATCACGTTGCTGATCGGGCGAGTTTTTAATTTCATCGATGGATCCATCGATTACTGCATCATTAATGTAATAAACAGAGATACACTGTAATCGATGGATCTATCGATGAAATTAAAAATCCGCCCGCACATTCAGCAATTACTCCATTGATAGCAACGCATAGCTATATATTGCCTAATTACGAAGACTATAGTAGGTACATTAATATCAACGGATTGTAATCTCATTGGAAATTATCACTGTTAAAGGCACATACAATGTAAATTACGTAATATTCTTCGTACTGAACTAATTAACTTCAGGTAAAGTCAACAACAAAAAACGTTTTACAATGACAATATATTCAAAAGATATATATATCAAGCATTTACGGCATTATATACTAAACTTATATTAGCTTAATAACATAACTAAAAATATATAAAAGTTTTATTCATACATTTGAAAGGAAAGTACAATTTAACGTTTCATAATAAATCATTATTAACAACATTTAACCAAAATTCGTTATCAGCATTTACCGATTTCGTAATACTACCCACCAAATAATCATTATTTTCAACGGAATTGGTTTTTATCATATTAATCGATTTACTTAAACAATTAGAGGCAAAATGATTTTTACGATTACATTTATGACATATTTTACCATAAGCTGGACAACTGTTTTGCGCATGCGTAAAATTACAACGTGTACACCGACCTGTTCTAGAATTGTTCGAATCCGTTACAAAGGATCTTGTTTGAATTTGCCGGACATCTCTTTCCAATGATCTTCTATCCTTGTGCGGCACTTGGGTAAAACGTGTCTTCTGTCTTGCTCCTGCATCCGGCTGTCGATCGATGTGTTTTCCAGGGTAATTTCAATATTATTTAAAATTTCTCGAATTTCCTTTCTTATACAGTGTAACAGCGTCGCTGCTTGTATTTCGGCTGTTTTCCCACTGCAACCAGTCGCGGTAGAATATAATTCCCAATCTTCTTTGAATTGCCTCCAATTTTTTGCTAGGTCGCCCTCCATTTTCATATTCTCGAGTTGAGATATATTCTCCATTTTGTTTTGTTCCTTTTTGACACTTTTTTTTTATAATTTGTTGCACTTTTCCTTCCTTTCACTGATTTTTTTTGTATTTTGTTTGTTTTTTATTCTGACTGCGCGTTTCAAATAGGAGCATATGATTTACTTAAATGCGATATGATTAAATCAATACTCAAATTCGACACTACGAAAAATGTTGAAATAACCATTTCATTTCTCTCAGTGTAGATTAATGCGACAAAATTTTGACGACAAAATCTCACTTGGAGAATTATTTAATAATATCTTCAGCTTCTGAAAACCTTGTTTTAGTTATACTGGAAGTCGATAGCTGCTTTCGTATTTTAAATGGAATTGCGTTGTTTTTCTTACTGTGAGGGATTTCTACTCATTATTTAAAAGTATTTTGCGCTTAAGTTTTTGAGATATTTAGGAATTTGGCAATTATTTGATATTTCTATTTCGTTTGAGAATGATCTGTATATTTTACTGACCATACAACGGGCACGCTTTATCGGTTCCACGTTTGTGCGTCAGATTGAAATGGAACAAGTTTTATTTGGCTGTACGTTGGCCGAGAAAATGCAATGAGTCATTAATTTATTACTTATGATTATTATATTTTTTAGTTGGGCACCGTAAGATTTGAGTTTTCGGATTTGTAAATAATATCTATTAATTATTTGAAATAAATAAAAAAAATAGCATGAAAATCTTTCATGGATTAATTTAACCGCTCTCGGATTATGCGGTTCTACTTGTATTTTAAATATAATGCAACTCAATGTCTATTAAATAACAAAGAAAAACAAAAGAGATGTATTTCACCTTCACAGTATTTTTTTATTATGACACAGCGTAAGTATAAATGAATACAATAAAAGGATTACAAAATAAATAACCATTATTTATTAATAGAAAAAAAATATGAATCAACTTGGCCCCCCTTTTGATATTACTAATAAATTAAATATTAAATTTAAAGTAAACAGTAAATAAGATTTTGATTTCTGATTTTACAAATAATAAACAGATAAAAATAAGGCGTTTGGCGGTCCTTCGGCTCCAGGCGTGGTTGTTTGGGTTTCGACACAGGCAGCGGATTCGTTCGTCGATCGGCTCGAAACTAGCTCGGTCGTCCTGCTCTCTGGAACCGGAAGTTCCCAGCATACGGCAGAGCAACACATCCGCCCACGGCTAGTATACAATCTAATAACCGATTGCTGGATTTCTCACTCACGAGGTTTTATTTCTCGGCACTAAACAAATTGCCAGGGTATTACACAATAGTGGAGACAGGTTAACCCACTATGCGTTTATTTTTTTAGCAATATCTGGTATTCTTCTCCAGCAGCAACAAATCGCCAAAATATTCAGCAATAACAGCGATAAATTAGCTCGCTACGTTATTTATTTTTATCATCATATATAACTATGTTGTGGCCGACTCTTCCAACTGCTACGCTCCAGACGAACGTCACGTCCGCTCTATACCAACGCCGCCGACTTTCTTTGTTCGCTTGCGTACCTACGCGCTCCCACGTGCTTGCATCGACTGTCCGCTAATCTAGGACGTTGCGTTGGCCTCGTGACGGCGGCAAATTTCTTTATTTGTCCATTCCTTCCTTAACCCCGCTTACGGCACCGCATACACAGTTACACACTGATTAAATAGAACTAAAAATACGTTACAAAATCTACATGTTTTATATGTTTACATAAATAGGATAAGAAATTTTTATTTGACCAAAATATTTTATTTGTTTAATTCTATTAAAGATATTGTCAAAACAAACGAATTTTATTGACAAAATTATTTATTTGCCCATATTTAAACAAAGATTTCAGTTAATATTACTAAAGTTTGATTGGTGCAGTCAACCAAATGGGTTTTCCAGTGTACGTCTGACTTGAACCAGAACATTTTAAGTTTACGCATGCGCATCTTGCTTATTCCCTTACCACTTGAAAATTACTATGTTTGCAACCGTAATTTTCCAAATAGTAAGGAATTTTAAGTTTTTCCTGAGAGATATTAATATTTTTTTGGTAATATTACAATTTTAGAGATTTTTTTTTTCTAATACCTAAACAGAAATTTTACCATTAACATTCACGTAAAATACTTGTATTACGGGGAAATTTTTAACATTTCCACATTTTCCTTAAGTTTTTATCAATATATATTACTACATATGTTGGCCTCTTCCAACTGCCGCGCTCAGACGAACGGTACGTGCGCTCTATACCAACGCTAGCTGCCGACTTTCTTTGTTCGCTTGTGTACCTACGCGCTCCCACGTGCTTCCCTCGACTGTCCGCTAATCAGGGACGTTGCGTTGTCCTCGTGACGGTGGCAAACTTCTTTATTTGTCCATTCCTTCCTTGACCCCGCTTACGTCAGCGCATACACACTGATTAAATAGAACTAAAAATACGCTACAAAATCTACATGTTTATATGTTTACATAAATAGGATGAAATTAAATATCTTTTATTAAGGAAGTAAATAATAAGGTTTATATAGGGAAGGGTGGGGCAAGATGGGGCCACGAGGTATGATGGGGACATCGTCTTATCTACAAAACGGCAATAAGCATCTGTCAAATAATAGCAGTCCTAATATTGACAAGTGCTGTTTTATGTTTGTTGTAATGTAGGAACCTTTACTAGTCGTAATAACAAAGTTATTGCTGTTTGTGCGTGAACTTTGCAATTTCCAGAATTTCGTTATTATTTTGATGGTGAGTTCAACGGCCAGTATCGGAAGCATAAGTAAATTATTTACAACTACACTTTTTTGTGCTTATTAATTGACATGTATTGCATGTATTTTCTATAGTGTGTTATTTGTTTATTTCAAATATTTAATATGTTATTATAACATAACCAGAAAATGTCCCAAAGGGCAAGATGGGGCTATTGGTATGGGGCAACATGGGGACATCATTATCTCACTCTTCAGTCTGGTCCGTTATGCCTGGATATGCCATGCTTTCTCGAAGACATAATGCCTATTTCTCATGTTAGAATAAAGTACAGGTTCAATCAAAGCGTAACAAGGGAAAGACAACAATCCTTACAAGCACTACGTATAAAAATCTGCTACAAGAAAATAGAAGTCTGGAGAATCCCTAAGGCAACTAGAAGTGCTGAAGGAGAGTTAAAGAAAAAAAATGACAAAGAAGAAAACAGAAGAGATCAAGAAGCCGAACTTTGTAAGGAAAGCAAAGAAATAGATTTTTAGAAACGTCAAGGAAATAATCAAGTTCTTCTGTTGAGAAGATGACGCTCAATGTTAGTATTGTAAGGGAAGTATTGATACAATGCCATGGATGGCGAGGTTGGGTACATGGAGGCTGTGCGAATAACGTGGATGAGTTCGTCTTCTATTGTCTCAATTGTGAAGATTAAGTTTGATATTCTTATCGTTATTGTATTTTTTTTTATTTTAAGTAGTTTCGCTCTGAAGAGTTTAAGCTTTGTTCCTGCATGTTTTTAAGAATATTTTAAGAATCTATTTTTTTACCTATTACCTAGATTTATGGTACGACCCATTCTTAACTGGAACCCCATCTTGCCCCCATGGTGGGGCAAGATGGTGTATTTGCACATTTCTTTTCAAAGTTTTCTCACAACATCAAGAGTACTCATCCAAAAATTGTAAATTCATCCATCAGCAGATAAATGTTTAAAGATTACAACAAGCGTACTTAGAACCTTGTATATCAATTTGCAATCCTGATGCAGTGTTCTAAAGCTTAATGTTCCCATCTTGCCCCACCTTCCCCTACTAATTTCTGACCCTATCCTAATTACTGACCTTCCCTGTATTTTTTCCTATAACAGTTTTTAAACTGTATATAAATGAAAGCAGAAATACTACTACGACGAAACTAGAATGATGTTCTGGTTTTTAAGTTTGATACAGTAATTCTCAAAATTACAAAGGCCATTAAACAAAACTTATCACACATATTTATAGGAACTTTTCCGCCTTAAAAAATAATAATTGAACTATTATAAAAGGCTAATCTTGAATCAGAACGTATAGTGTAAACAACAACTGGAATTCAAAATCAAATTCCCACTAAAAAAAAGGTTCAAATAATTCTAATGAGCAGATTCAATGCGACGCCCCATACTACTACTTTCCTTACTTACCTTTTTAAAAACCCATTTTTCCTTCAGACATAAAGATCTCTCGCAGAGCATGGGATCTTCCGCTTCCCAACATACTCACGGATAATACTTAATACAACACCGCGGCACGGCGCGTCGTTATTCAGAATCGAATTCTCTTTCCTGCCCGGCATACTTCCTCAATCTCAGTCGGCGGCAATAACGAACACAAATCTTCGGCATCGCGAAGAGAAATGCCTCGGCGCTGAATTGCATTCTGCAGCTGGTGAGAGTGCGTTGTTTCGCTCCGTCTTGACTTTGTGCATTGCTGCGTCGCGTTTGTGTGTGTGTCTGTCGGTGCGCAACTTTCTATTATTCTCCTCATCGGCGGTAATGATTATTCCTGGGTGAAAAATCTGTATGGTATTGTTCGGGGCCGTTCGCAGCCATTCGGACTGTTTCGACTATTGTTCGTCGTTCTCTTTTGCATTGTTCGCTTTATTACGCGTCGGTATTTATGCGCTCGGGAAACGGTACAACGATTTTTCTGCGCGCCACTGCTGTCACTATTGTTCGTTGGTTTCATGTTGATGAGTATAGACCGGATTATGTGAAAAGTGCATATATTTAATTTTTTGCATATCTTTAATTATAGTCTATATGTAGACATATTACACTAATTGAAGTTAATTAATTAGTGATTGCATATATTGCATATTTAGGCATTTTTATGCATATTTTTACAAAAGTTGCATATATTGCATATTTAAGCTTTTTCTTATCCTTTCTATTAGTAAAAATTCCTAGTAATTCCTACTGTAGATCGACAACCGACAATGCTCAGAACGATAAATCTTTTACATTGATTTCTCTAATACTTTTTTTCCAAGAACTGCACGTGTTTAATTTCGCCTAGCAGAAGGTATGTGGTAAATACGTTTTATTATTATTAATTCCCAAATAAACTATTCATTCATTGAATATCTTTGAGCGAAATTGAGCATGTAATTGTGTTACGTTTTTAAATACTGTGCGTACATACAATGAGTATAGCGAACAAATTTCTTTATGGATTAAGCCATACCGTGAACTGGTAAAGGATGGCGACAAAATATTTTATCGAGCCTGCAGTAAACTGGTAAGTTTAATTTTACTAAAAGCTTTACAATTGTTTCTAAATTCTTTAAGTTTTGATATAAAATGACAATGTTGTTGTAGTGTCTTCTGAGAGAAAATACCTGATTGATCAACACGCTAAAACTCCATCACATATTGGAAAATGTGAAAACTAAAGCGATCCGCATGTGTGCAGCAATCTATACGTCAATGTGTAGCATCAACTTCACGAAACTCAGAACAAGAAGAATATAATACGGATCTGTGTAACGCATTAATTTCGTCTAACATACCATTAGCAAGATTAGACAATGTTAATTTGAAATCATTTCTGCAAAAATATTGCAAACATAATATACCTGACGAAAGTACCTTACGAAAAAATTATGTCACATCTTGTTACCAGCAAACAATAGCAGAAATTCAACAATTGGTAGGGAATAATTTTATTTATATCATGGTAGATGAAAGTACGGATAAGTGTGGCCGTTATATTGCCCATTTGTTAATAGGAATTCTTCATGAAGATATTGTAGGTAAATCATATTTAATTTATTGTAAAGGACTGCAAAAAACAAATAATGTGATAATTGCCCAATTCGTTCAAGAAGGTTTATCAAATTTCTTTTTACCTGGAAGTATATCTTGCGAAAAAATGTTACAAATGTTGTCCGACGCTACACCATACATGATAAAAGCAGTGCAAAATTTAAATTTTATTTATAGTAACATTATTCATACCACTTGTTTAGCTGATGGATTCAATCGTGTAGCCGAAGACATTAGGAATCAATTCCCTTTGATTAATGATTTAATTAGCAATGTCAAAAAAGTATTTTTAAAAGCACCTTTACGAATCCAATTTTATAAGGACCGACTTCCCGGTGTTAAGTTGCCTCCTGAACCGATTATTACGAGATGGGGTACATGGGTAGAGGCTGCAATTTTTTTCGCCGATAATTTTGAAGGAATAAAAAATATAATTCTTGAAATCACTGCTGACTGCATTGCTCTAGAAAACTGTAAAAAGATAGTAACATCAACAGAATTGCTACAAAACCTTTTGTATATTAAATAAAATTATAGCTTTGTTTCAAGTTCCATCCATAAACTAGAAACGCAAGGGATGTCGCTCTCGGAATCAGTGGAAATAGTAGACGAATTTGATATGCTATGTAAGAAGGTTAAGGGTACAATAGGTAATTCTATATACGATAAATTTAAAAAAGCGATAAATAAAATTGCGGGGTATTTGAAATTAAAGAAAGTTAAGAAAATTTTGGAAGGCGAAACAGTAAACGATTTCGACTTTAATTTTAGTTTAGAATGTATTGCAAAGTTAAAAAATGCACCAATTACATCTGTGGATGTTGAAAGAAGCTTTTTTATTTCGAAACATATGTATTCTGATAGAAGACAAAACTTTCTTTTACACAATTTTGGAAAACATTTAATTATAAATTGTTTTAGAAATATGTTGTGAAAAAATTTTCTGCAATAAAGTTAATGTTTAAATTTCTACTCTTATTTACTCTATGTAAAAATTTTGCATATTGTCGCAACTTTTTGCATATATGCCCCAGATTTATGCATATTTTCTCAAAAATCGATGCATATATATGCGCATATATTCCAGTTTTTCTTTACATATAATCCGGACTCTATTGATGAGAATTCGTCTTAGATTATGCTTGTTAAAATTAACAGTACCTACGGAAATGTAAAAATCCTCTTCAGATGTGTGGTTCAAATAAGGCGTATACTGTATATACTTTATTTATGAAAAGCCAGTGGCGGGACAATAATTTTTTGACCCCCTTCCGCAAAATATAAAATTAGAAAGGATATAAAAGACTATTGTTTCTGAATTAGCACACATGAAGTTTTAGATTTATTATTGCATTTAGGAAAACAAAATGAAGGCTGTACTGAAGTTACGAAACATCCTGCAGAAGTTTATAAAATCAACGAGACAGTCTGTATTTGGAAAAGTGAAAATACTAAAAATCTTCTTCAGAATATCACTCTGATAAGGTGCGTACTACCTATATCATAACACAAACGCTTCTTTCTAGTGATAAAGATAACGATGTAAAGACAAGTTATAAATTTAAACATACATACATTTCATACAAAGATAACCATTATGTAAGTATAGTACATTATGTAAGTATAGTACATTGTAACATTAATAAAATAACCATTAAAACTCACTAACATTACGAGCCTTTCACAAATATCTTATACGCGTATATGTATGTACAAACGGCCGTAATACACAGTCTAAAGCTATTGCAGGTCGCATTAACAGCTCATTGATATGCATTATCTTTAAGAGCCCGGACAATCAATCAAAGTCCGCTTAAATTCGTGCTAATGTATTTCAAGCAACGGTTAGTTAATGGTCCTTTTATGGCTGCCAGCAAAGCGTTTAATTTAAAATTATAATAAATTGTAGTATTATACTATATGTGTGGTAACTGATACGGTGGAATTTTTCTGGCGTTTGATTTCAGTGTGTGACAGAATGTCGGTTGACCTAATATACACTGTTGGTAAATACAGAAATGTAAAATTATATCCAAAGAAGAGTGTATATTTACAGTTTGTTGTATAATAAGTACTCTACAGCATATGGCCCGATAAGGTGCAAGAAAGTCACTTTCACACAGTAACATAACAGTACCTAATTAAATTAATATTTACCTTTTATATGTTACAAAACTAACATTATATAAAAAAATAATAAAATAAAATAAATTTAAACGTGGCTAGAATAGAAAATCGTCATCAGTGTAAGTTTTATTGTGATCAGCATCGAACAAATGTTTTGGTAAAGGTAGGATTCTATGCATATCTATAGGGTCTGTAAAATTATTTGCAAGCCTTTAACCATCTAAAATACATACTGCTGTGTACGGATGGTACCAGCATAAATGCAAAGTGAAAAGAAAAAAAAATGAAAATTAAATTTACTAGCTCAGTGGATAAAAAAATTAAAAGGGCGCAAAAGAACTATTTATCTCAGGGTTACTCTCACAATTAAACTAATCATGAAAAATGTGGGCGTTTGAAAATAATTTGACTTACTTCGATTAGTTCAAAAATTGAAGTGGTTGAATCAAAAATAAAAGAACAGAAATTTTGAATGACGTTAACAATCATTAAATTTTATTAAAAAAAAAAACATTTAATTACAAATTACGCAGGAAAAATCAAACCTTGGACTGAGAGTCCTGGCCAAAATCAAAACCTGCTTGAATCTAATTTACTAAAGGACAATGCAAATCCTTCAACAAACAAAGGACAAATTTGTTCTAGAAGAAAATCCTTTTTTCACAAAAATCCACGTGGTCTCAAAATTTAAAATAAACTAAATTAATTTAAACGTGGACAAATCAAGTGTATTTATAAAATTGAAATTTAAATTCAAGCACAATGCTTCTTTTCACCTAAACCGAGGTGATTAATTACTCAAAACTAATCAGAAAACTAGAAAACGAAAAAAATTAAACTCTTTAAACTAAAAAAAATACCTTCTAGAACAAATATAATAAAAGATATTACATCTAAATTGTGCACACAATAATATAATGCCAATTATTATTTAACGAGTTCCTTGAAGGATGATAAAATATACAAATTAAACGAACAAAGCTTTAAAATTAAAGGAAATTACCAAAAATGGCAGCAAAGAAAATAAAATAACAATCTACTTACACGCTATCGTTCAAGTAACTGCCCTTCAGGGGCCCAAACATCGCATACATATAACAAACAGATGCGTGCCAAACGCAGCGCATAAATGCAAAGATCATAGAAGAAGATTTCTTCTAAGAAGGACACAGACTACATGACCAAATAAAAATATATTACAGAGTGAAAATAATTATATAATAAAACCAACTGAACATTTAAATAAACAAATTAAACAATCAAATCAATTCAATTAGAAAAATCTTACTTAAAAATAAAAATATTAATTTCTGAGAGAATTTTCCCGGCACATTGACAAAGACAAATCTTTATAAATAAAATATAACTGAGTTTACAAACCCCGGGGTGCCAAACCACAGCAATACGTACAAACTTGGAGCTAATCTTATAGGCGCTATAGGTCACTAAGTCCAAAACGAATATTGAGGACTACTACTCAACGAAAGTCACAAATCACAATAATTCCCTTTTCCCCAATTAGCCCTTTCAACTTATTCCTTCCTAAACAGGGCCACCTGTCTTTCCATTCATTCTTCCACGCTTGTCTTATTACATAATACAGAAACGACCGTTGCTATACGCTGTTAGAACCGTTTTCGCGCGAAAACATTTACCCGTAAATTATTACCTCGAACCGAACGGAACACTCGCTCTTGTGGAAGTTTACCAGGAAAATACGGCGCAATTTCCCAGACCCACCTGCATAGCTAACTGTGTCGTCGTTCGTCTCTTACTTTTACAGTTGTTGTGACTACTCTGGAGGTGTACGGCTAATTGCGGTTGCCCGATTGCCGCTGTTCTTTACTATAACGATGTTGCGACGGTATTTGGGTTAAGACGTTCATAAGAGTATCGTCATGGGGAAAAGGTATAGCATTATATGGAATATATACCTACTTGCATTACACATTGATGGAGGCATATTAGCGTGTACTATAGACGGGCGTAATTGTTTCTATGTAGCATGCTAAAGATTATGGTGCGTGACAGATCGTTGAAGGCGCGTTCCGTTAACATTTCGTCGTATACAGGTCGTGTGTGAAGTTATTTTAAAGTTTAGATTATCTTAAAGCTTTTGTGACCCCAGTGACCAACTATATTTATTTCATATTTTATAAACATTTAAAAAATATTAAATCTTTCTTGAATATTAGTTATATTAATATAATATGCATAAAATATATTATAGAAAATATATTAGGAAAACATTTAAAAAATATATATGTTATGTAGCATTAATAATATTTTATTGCAGATGTTTTCTCAATATATTTTTCATAACTCTGCAAGAATATTTTGCTTTGTATTTCTGTAAATATTTATTTCATATAAAAAAAAAGATTGAATTTTTGTTTTTGTTTTGATTAGGTACATAGAATGCATACGCGCACGTGCGTATCATCAACATTTTCATTCGTTTGTCCGTTACATGTTATAGTTTATAATGGTATACGATTAGGGCAGATTAGGGTTATGGCATTTATAAGATAATTGGAATGCTCAATATCGCTATGTACAGAAATCGTTTAATAATATAATTGTAGGAATTTTATGCATCATATATGTACTGCATTACCAGATAAATTGCTAGTTGATTTGCTTAAGAGATTCATCTCGGTAGATAAGCGTCATAACCTCAAATAGAGGTTAGAATACGTTGTGTTGTATTATTGTTTCTACGTAGAATGTTTTCAAATATTATGAAATAAAGCAAAAATAAGTATCGTAAGTATTAGAATGTAGCTACCACTCCAATTATTGTAAATGCTCCAAATGTATTAGTAGGTGTTGATAATGTTGTACGATGTTTTATTCATAGTATGATCTAATACAATTGGCATTATTTTAGAGGCCACAAGGAAACGCCATGAGAGCGCCACTACCGAAGATATGAAAAAAGCCATAGGGTTGTACCTGGCACCAGCCAAGGCTAGACTTAAAAATGAGTATTTTTCATTTTTATTGGCTTATTCAAATAAAATGAGAATAAATACGTTTGTTTTTTATTTAGAACACTTCAATTAAAAAATAGTGATTAATTTGATAAACCTTCAGTATGCTTTAAAAGATGCCAGAATTATTGATTATTAACTTGTATGGTGAGTGTCAAAAAACAAGTTCTTGCCTTTTAGACAACTTTATGTACTTTTCGTTATCGACGTTATACATTCTAAATAACCAAGAACAATTTTAGTTCATTTTGATAAATTAAATAGATTGCATAAAAAATCTCAATTTTCATTTAAATAATATTTTACAAATATTTTAGAAAAAATATTGCGCTTACATTAATTTTAAAATATGGAATAAATGTTTTAATTGAGTATTTTATCTATATTTAGAAAAAAATATGAAAAATATATTCAAAAACCTCTCACGAAAAATATTTATAAAATATATTTTTAAAAATATCTATGTAATATTTCTGGTTGTTAGGGTAATTACAGAAAAATACAAAAAAAAATCATCATTTAAACATGGAGTACCTCAAGGCTGAATACTGGGACCAATACTTCTTCTCATATATATAAATGATATTAATAATCATATTGCATTTAAAAATATTGAATATGCTAAAGACTATATTGGTCAGCCATGGAAAAATGGGATTATTAATGAAATATACGAGGAAGCTCTTACACAAGCCGAGTCATATTTCAGTAATATTAATCTACGCTTAAATAGAGAAAAAACTCAACAGTTAATTTTTACTTTACTAAATCCATACTTTGAATTTTTAAATAATGATCCGATCAAATGCCTTGGTCTGACTTTCGATGGTAAACTTACGTGGAGTGGCTCACGTTTGTTTATCAACAGTTATATATGTACTGAGAAATCTAACTTATTGCATTGACGTCGATGCATTGTTGAATTTTTTCGTAACTAATCAATAATAAAATAATAATAATAATAATAAGTTTTATTGGCAAAATGATATCATCATCAATAATACAATCATATATACAATAAGCTTATGTGTATTGCCAAATAGACTAAATCGCCTTAATACATGTGTTTAACACATGTATTTTCAACGCTCTACATTTAGCCTATTAAAATAAAGTAAAAAGAAATTAAAATATCAAAAAGAAAGAGAAAAAGAAAAAGAAATCACTTTTTTTATATAACCATGTGCACCAGAACACACATAATATCATGAATTACACACAGCCTCCCAAACATTATATTTTATTTTGACAATTTTAAATGACTTTGAAAGTTTGAAATATCAACATTCATAAAGTATTATATGTTTAGTTTGTATTAAATTTAAACATTAATTTCGTTTATAAAATAATATAAATTATATATTTTAAGTTTATGGAAATACTAAAATCCTATAATAAGTAAATACATAATGAATTCCAAATCTGATATTACATTACATTACAATATATTTGTAAGTAATGAAGAGGATTTTTGGATATTAGCATAATTAGATAGGGACTAAGATTGTTTAAAGTTTTGGTTTATGGTTTTGTTTTTTTTTATTTGGTCTTTCTTTTCCCTCAGCACTGCTTTTATGAGCATTTTATCTTATTGAAGAAATATTGAACTAAATATTTCTTCGAAAAGATATATAAGTTCTTTCGACTATTTTCGATAAAATTAACTTTTCTTGACTAAATCTGGTCTTAAAAAACATTTAATACGGTTCACTTCACCCATAACCATCCGAAAGTGAAAAGGATATAATATTTATACATCTGTGAATCACGCTTTAGCCAATAAAAAATTGGTAACTTATTTATTTTCTAGCAGTAACAAATCCAGATTATGTTGAGTAAATGATGAACTTTTAATTATTTTTTCAAAGGTTGTATTTTCAAGTACATATGTCAAAGTGACAGGAACGTGCATCTTTAGTTTTACATTTCGTGGTTTTTTGGAAAAGTAGAGTGGAATTATAATCTCAAAGTAAACCTCTAGTTGTATGGTAACGAACATCAACGAAGAGGACTTGAGTGATAGAAAAGGAAAGATAAATTTGACGTGTATCAATTCATGTGTTATACTTCTGGTCAAAACCATGAAAATTGGAATTGAGGCTAAAGGAAGAACACCTTTACGGTGATTTGGTCTTTTTGGCATATATATTCTGAAATGATGCCAATAAATTGATATGATTATGATTATGAAAATATGAACGAAAAACTTATATTTTGGATTGACGGTACATCTGATTTGGCCCACCTTGTACAGTGCTCATTGCTGTACAAATTAGAACTCTAATGTATAATAAAAAAAAAAATAGTGCATCCAAAATATCCCATTACCAAGCTCGCCTGCATTCACTCGGTATATAAACGTCTGTTCACGTTCCACGTCAATCCAAAATTCACGCAAATCAATCTACAACGAATCGCACGAACGTCGTCGGCACCTGTTTTTTTTTTTTCTTCTTTTTCTCGAAGAAGTAATTTAATTTTTACGGAGCTCCTTTTATAACTATGCGTGAAATACCGTCTGTAAACTAACGGAATCCCAGTTCAAGGCATTGTTATCCGTCGAGACCACCATTTCACGTTCCTAACAACGAGACTCGCGTCTTCTCTAGAGTCGACGAGAGGAATGCCACAATTGAGAGCCCCGGGCGCCTACCAGCGTAGGTGGTACCGGCCGGGTAATGCATCACGTACTCGAGTCTAACATAAGAATGCGGTTAATTCTCCAGAAAGTCCTCTCATCCACGAGTGTACTACGTATGTACACCTCGCTGTACAAGAAAAGGTGAAAAAGTCTTAGTAGTAGTGCACAACTTGATGCTTACTTCTCAAGTCTTTTCCTTTGTTCTATGTTAGGAGGGATGTAAAGGTTATAATGAGGATTGTTCAGATTTTTAGGTCACTTTCAAGTCATGGTGATTGTTTTATTATGTATGTAATAATAACGACTTTATTTCTGTAAATCTTGATTTATTTCTTTTGCACCTCTCTTATAAATATACTCAATGACATTAGAAACGTTACACGTGGAAGAAATAATTTGTTCAACTTGATTGACTTGAATGCGACGATATAGTGTACGCATAGTCTATCTTCTTCTCCAAACCATTGGTCAGCGACTTGACTCGTAGACCTGGTTGTCTGAAGCATCCATCTTGACGCTCTGTGATACGCTTCAGTTGAGAATCCATATAACATTTTGATCCACTAGGTCAGTGGTTCTCAAACTTATTTAGACACTGTACCCCTTTTTACCCACAAAACATTTTAGGTACCCCTTCTCAGTTACCGGTACTAAGTAAACTATAATTAAAATATTAAACAAATCTTAAAGCCTTCTATGTAGCATGGAAGTATAGTGTTAACCTTTGAAACCGAATTACGCATCATGTTTAAATAAAAACAAAGAGATATTGTTTACAAACATTTTTATTACATTAAAAACAAACACACACAAAATTTAAAGAACAAAAACCGCTTACTTTCAAAGAGATTAGTGAGAAGGGTGAGCTTGTTTCCCTTTGCACAGTTTATCAAAATTGGGTTTTAACTTGGTTAAATACAATCTTAAATCATCTTCAACATTTAATTTGTTTCTAGATTTATTTTTAAGATAGGTTAAACTTGAGAAACCCTTTCACATAAATAAGTGGTGGAAAACCCAACAAGAATTTAACAGCAGTGCTTGACAGTTCTTTGTATTCCTTCCCAATACCGATCCAGAAATCTAACAATGTAATACCAGCAGTCAAATATTTGTTTTTGAACGTGGGATCACATGATACTTCAATGAGGTGTTCCTTTTGAAAGATAGTCAGGTTAGTGTCCATAGCATCAGCATTAGGTCACGTATCCAGTTATACTGTTTCTCCAAAGGTGGAAAGTACTCTCTTATGCGGATCTTCAATGCATTCAAATGCTGCCCATTTGAGTTTTGAGTTCAGTGAAATCAGATATGTTTTCTCATTATCTTGCAAAAATGTAAGTAATCCTTCAAACGGCTCGCAGTTGTTATTTTCTATTTGTTTTTCCCAGAGAATGATCTTTTTTACCATTGCATCAGGTTTCTTTTCTATATTAAAAATATCAGAAACACTGACTTGCATGGATAAATTCCAGATGTTGAGTTTTCCAAAAATATCACTTAAATAAGCCAACTTCAAAAGCAAATCAAAATCAGTAAGTACAGAAGACAGATGGGATTTGTGTTCGGTAAAAAAAATATGTAATTCTTTGTGGAGTGCAAATACACGGGACAAAACATTTCCCCGAGAAGCATCGTACCTCAGTATGTAGCAATAAGTTCTCATGGAGGCTCCCCATATCCTGGCATAGAATTTTAAAGTAACGAGATTTTAGGGGCCTAGTTTTTATGAAGTTCACAATTTTCACACTCTGATCAAGGACATTTTTAAGTTCATCAGGGAGGTGCTTAGCCACCAAAGCCTCTCGGTGAAGGACACAATGAGTGAACTTACACTCAGTTGAAACCGTTTTAATATGGCCTACCAGCCCTGTGATGTGACCGCTCATAGCCTTAGCAACATCCATACACACTGACACACAGTTTTTCCACTCGAGCTGGTTTTCGGAAAAAAAAAAGAATCTAACAAATTGAAACTATCTTCACCTTTTGTCGATGTTTTAAGTGTCTTACAAAATAAAATATCTTCAAATATTTCATCTTAAAAAATGCCACGTACAAAAACGATCAGTTGGGCTAGGCCAGCGACATCCGTGGTTTCATCGAGTTGTATACCAAAGCAAGACTAGCTCGAATTGCTCCAACAATTGTTTTTTTGTGTCATACGCCATATCACTAATTCTCCTTGAAACTGTATCATTTGATAATGGAATTGCTGTAATTCTTTTTGCCTCGTTCTCTCCAAACATACAAGAAACAATTTCTGCTGCGGCAGGGAGGATTAGGTTTTCGCCAATAGTATGGTTTTTACCAGGCTTCGTAATTAAATGACTAACTTTGTAAGAAGCTTTTAGAGCACTTTCATTTTGTTCTGCACCAGAAAAGTGTTTTATCGTGTTTTTCCTGCTTTTCAAATCTTCCAAAAGACGTTCAAAGTACCGTAACTCCTTTTTGACTAAGTTCTCATGTTTGCTTTCAAAATGGTGTTTTAAAAGAGAAGGTTTCATAGAATTGTTTGATAAAATTTCTTAACAAACAACGCATTGTGGATTAGGCTCGTCTGAGCTTCCAGTCCAAGTAAAACCTAATTTTAAGTACAACTCGTCATATTTTCTCTTTTTACTTTTATATTCATTTGCCAGTTTTTCGGGTTTTTTTATTTTTTCCTTGAGCTGCTCATTAGTAACAAGACGTTCGGGTCTACTTTCCGCGTACCTCCTAAAAATTTTACGTACCACAGTTTGAGAACCACTGCACTAGGTTATAACCAAAGCGTGGCTGTTTTAGGTTAGGTAATAGGTTTCGCTGTGCAAGCCTGTTGCGTTTGTATCTCAGATTTTCCAGACGCCATTTTTGCATGCTGACAAACGTACGCTTTTTGAGGAAATAACTTCCAAAACAACTGACTTTCATCAGCATTATGATCTTCACTCAAGTCAAACTTTTCAATGGCTTTATAAGTGGATAGACCAAGTCTGGATTAAATGTAAGTTTTTCACCAACAGCCTTAAGAAGGCGTATATCATATGTTTGCTTAAACAGTTGCGAATTTTGAATTTATTGTTTCCATAAGCTGTAGAAAATACAATTCTTTTGCTTTCACCTTAAGCATATTTCTCCCGAATTAGGCAGATATTTATCTCGTTGTTTAAGGAACCATTTGTATATATTTGTCTCCATTGCAACATAATGTGAGAATTGCAGAGTTTTTTTTTTTGTTTCCTAATAATCCACCAACACCATTTAATGCGCTTAATGCCTTTTAGCCATAGAGAACGTACATTAATTATTAGTAGGCCATGAGATGTGATAACAAACAAGTGATATCCATTGTTGGTAATTTACCAAATTCCGCAGTGATAAACTTATGCAGCATTAACAAGTCATATCTTTTATAGTAAATCTTAATGGTGTCAACTCCTTCACACATTTTCTTCTAACAAGTAAAATATTGTAAATCGAAAGAAATAAGAAAAACATTGAAAGTTACATATACAAATAACATTTTAGACTTATTCTACATTCATGAAGAATGTAACAATGATTAGATACCTACACTTATTTCCAATGAATAAAACCTCAAAAAAATAAAATACAAAGGGAAATTAAAGCAGATATCCTAAATACACCCATAATATTTCAAATATTGTTCACTTACTAGACCAGATATTTTCTTTGTAGAGGAGCCGTTTGACATAGAGTCTCCGAAAACAATGCAGCCTCTTGGCTTTTTGTATTAAACTAAGTATTAAGCGATATAGACAGATAACATAAATCAGGAACAAACTATTAAAAGTCTTCGAAAATGTCCAATATAAATGTTCTTTCAGAATAATAGTTTCTCGTTTTTTTTTTTAATTTGACTTATGTTCGATGTATTTAATAAGCAGGCAAAATATTAACATGTAATTTGCTGTCGCATAATAATTATGGCTTATTAATATTTTATAATTACAATTACATAAAATTTGCTAATAATTGGAAAACTTCCAATGATAAATATCTCAGGTATGGAAACCAAACAATGCAAAAAAAGATAACGCATCATTCTAAAAAATAATATACAGAGTGTTTTTAGGAAAAAAAATATTTTATTTACTCGAAACTTGGAAATTACTCATTTTAGGCAATAAATGCTAATATCTCAAAAACTATCAAAAATAGGTGTACCAAATCCTAATATCAATCGATGTAGAATTTTACGCTGCATTCAATGCTGTAGTAAAAAATACCATGTTCCATTTGAAATAAAAAAGTTTTGTTGGTTTAAAAGTATCCACATTGGAGATGCGTTTTCGAACACCCTGTATGTGATTTGGTCATTATTGCCATAACACTTTCTACCTACGTCTTTGTACTTACATCGACATTAGTAGAACCACTAAATATCTGATACCTCATCAGCTATTTAATTTTATTTGAAACAGTGCAAACGTCAAAAAATCAACAAAATTTCAAATATCTCAAAAACGGTTGAGTTCAGGGATAGGGACCTCTCATGTAAACTAATTGCAAATGACTTGATATATTCATTGTACCGATAAAAATTGCACCATTTCATTTAAAATAAGAAAGTTGATATCAACACCCTGTATACCGAAAGTGCTATAAAGTAATAAATAAATATTTTCCTTAAATAGACCACGGTGGGCCATGACTACACTGCAAGTTTCAAAATCAAATTCCTACCAGAAGTTAAAAAAAATCTAATGACCTAGTTCGGTGGGACACCCTGTATTGTTGATTTTGCACAATATAATGTGCTATACACAACTAATCAAATTTAATATCAAGATTATTCGAACTATCACGTGCAACACCTACTATAGAAGAAACATATAAGATAAGACATACAGATAGATGTAAGATTGACGAAGAATTTCCAACTATTAAAAACTATTTCCAAAGAAAAATTCCCAACAAATAAAATTAATAAAAATGCAAATCGACTCAGTATAGAGAGAATCTATTCGAAGGAATCGTCTCAAGAGTGGTTCCTTTTTGTATACGCATACCTGTGCTATAGAGAATACAATTTATATGTATATGTGCTATTGCGCCGAGAATAAATATATCAGGAATCGAATTTGTAATTCAAATAGACCAAATGTGAATACAGGCAGGTTACCGCACCTTCTTGGCTACTTAAGAAAAAATATCACGCTATCAAGTTACCTTTATTTATTGACGAATTTGCATAATTCTGACGAAATAGAGGAGTTACATATTCACAATGGATCACATACACCAAAGACTGGATCTCTTTCTCGAATCTAAATAATAGGTATTTTATTATTTAGGTAAAATAGGATTTGTAGATAGTTATATAGTTAACGGAAACAAAAATATTATTCAAAAAAAAATATAAAAATTTTACCAAAAGAAAAATATGAAGATATTTTAAGATTATATATGTTTCAATTTAAAATAACCTCTATTCCCCTTTATAATACACAGATAGATCGATTTATTTGTGGCAACAAAATATATTTTGTCAAGAAAAACTAAAGCAATTCAACAAGATGTCTGGTTATTTTAAATAAACTAAGATTAAACCCAAAGTTGCAGTAACAAAAATATTTAGTTAAAAAGTTTAATCATCTCAACCAAATTATTTCGTAAAGAACTATAACTACAATATCACTTTGTTAGTTTAAGGAAGTATATTAGATGTTCAACACTCTCTACCTAATTGTTGAGAACAACTTCATTGAATCGCTGTAACACTTTCTTGGTTAAATCCACAAAACGTTTTTCTTTCGGAGTGCCAATCATTATCATCTTGTTCATTTTTTTATAGTAGTTTTCTCCCCATACAGTTGAGCAAATACGTAAAATACTTGTGTGTTTCACAGAAATTGTCGTATAGATGGCGCTTCTTTCATTTCATTCCAGTAAGAGAACATATTTGGTATAAATAGAACAATAAATACGATTATAATTGTAATATGGTATCATTGAAAAGGCGACTTCCTTCACCGCATCTGACAGTGGCGAAGTGATTCTTATGGAAAATTGTAAATAATTTTACATTTATCTAAATTTAAAGGAAGTTTGTTAATAATGCAATATTCTTGAAAGCAAATTGAATTGATCAGAAATAGAAGTGATTGCAGTAAAGGTTTTAATTTCATCAGCGTATAAAAAGAATTATGAAAAATGGAAAAAAAAACATGACGCAATGTCATTATACTGAGAGAAATGAAATGGTTATTTCAACATTTTTCGTAGTGTCACGAATTTGAGCATTGATTTAACCATGTTGCATTTAAGTGAATCATATGCACCTATTTGAAACAAACATATTTATATTGTTGCACATTTAGAGTTAATTTAACAAGATTATAGTGTTCAGCCGTAACAAATATTTTATCTTGTTGGTTTAATCCCACAAATTGTCAATTTGACATTTGAAATAGGTATTCTTTAAATATTTACTATCGGTGTTAACTCAATGAAATGTAATATTTAATACTATTACATATAGGTGATCGCACATGCGTATAGCCAGTCAGTATCCAACCTCCGTAGCAATAAGACCTATGTTTGTAAGTTTCTGTAACATTAATATTGAATAATAAAGATAATCAAAACCCATCGCGCAGTATATATATAACATGGCGCAGTCAGAATAAAAAACAAACAAAATACAAAAAAAACAGCGAAAGGAAGAAAAAGTGCAACAAATTATAAAAAAAAAGTGTCAGAAAGAACAAAACAAAATGGAGAATATAGCTCAACCCGAGAAGATGAAAATGGAGGGCGACCTAGCAAAAAATTGGAGGCAATTCAAAGAAGATTGGGAATTATATTCTACCGCGAGTGGTTGCAGTGGGAAAACAGCCGAAATACAAGCAGCGACGCTGTTACACTGTATAGGAAAGGAAGTTCGAGAAATTTTAAATAATATTGAAATTACCCTGGAAAACACATCGATCGACAGCCGGATGCAGGAGCAAGACAGAAGACACGTTTCACCCAAGGGCCGCACAAGGATGGAAGATCATTGGAAAGAGGTGGTCGGCAAATTCAAATAAGATCGTTTGTAACGGATTCGAACAATTCTGGAACAGGTCGGCGTACACGTTGTAATTTTACGCATGCGCAAAACAGTTGTCCAGCTTATGGTAAAATATGTGATAAATATAATCCTAAAAATCATTTTGCCTCTAATTGTTTAAGTAAATCGATTAATATGGTGATTAAAAACCAATCCCGTTGAAAATAATGATTATTTGGTGGGTAATATTACGAAATTGGTAAATGCTGATAACGAATTTTGGTTAAATGTTCTTATTAATGATTTATTATGAAACGTTAAATTGTACTTTCCTTTCAAATGCATGAATAAAACCTTTGTAATTTTTTAGTTATGTTATTAAGCTAATATAAGTTTAGTATATAATGCCGTAAATATTTTTCTTCTATTACCTACTATAGTCTTCCTAATTAGGCAATATATAGCTATGCGTTGCTATTAATAGACTAATTGCTGAATGTGCGGGCGGATTTTTAATTTCATCGATAGATCCATCGATTACAGTATATCTCTGTTTAATACATTAATGATACAGTAATCGATGGATCCATCGATGAAATTAAAAATTCGCCCGATCAGTAACGTGATTTTAAGCAAAATCGAAAATGGTTCCACTAACAAGAAAAATCTTTTTGGTATAACCACCTAAAGGTGTTGAATTACATGCAGATAGTTATTCGATGAATACTACAGGTAGGTTAAATGAAACAATATAAGTTTTGAATCAACATTTTATAGTGCTAAACTAATATTATAAAATTATAGAGACAATTATTACTTCGTGTGTCTACAACAAGTAACTGTGTTGGGATAATGTTGTTGTATTATGCAATTAGCAGGTAGAAATTGTTAATGGAAAATTAAGTACATGTTGAAAGAATCACGCGTAGTCTGTTTCTTATAACATTTATTATTATTCAGTTAATTAACGCAATTTAACATTTTTTTTACGTATTGCATTAACACTGAGATATCATTGCTCATACTGAAAAAGAAAAAAAAGTGTTCAATACACCATTTTATTAGTTAATACAACACTTTTTTTCTCTCGGTGTAATATAGATAAAAAAAGAAATGCTGGCCAAGATGCAATGTCATTCACATTGCATCGGGGATACAAGTTTATATGACATAAACAGAGATGTATTTTTATAAAATTAGGGGCAACTATAAAAGCCAGAGACTTCAATCCAAAGGGAGTAACTTTAGATTAGCTTTATAAAAGCAATTACATAATATATAACTCCCCGCTAACTGCATATACTCACTACTCCTGGATTTTCCAAATGGGGGACAATTAAGCGCTAGAGTTACCACCCAAACAGCAACAAAGACTGAAGAAGTTTATCACTACACACCGGCATTGTCGAGTCGGGTTTACGCTTATAAAACTTTGTTGTTCGCCGTCCCCAGTAATACCGGCAATACGAAAGCCAAACATACTCAGAATATCTACCGGATTAAGGAAGGCTTTCACGAGGTGGTGAAAATTTTCCTCGTTCCTGGCAACGTCACATTATTCAACTTGCCCGGCGAATAGGGAAAAGACGTTCATGTCAGAGGAGCGACTCTACGGAAATATATATATGTATATACACGATGCTTAATATATTACCACCTCGTCGCTGTTCGCAATAGCGCCAACTGACATTAAATATTTTACTCGCACTTTGTTCAACGACGCTAATATAAAAGGAACAACGTGGAAGAAGTGTAGGTACCCACATCGATCCAAGGCTGTACTTTATTCGGCGTATATTAGCTGCGGAAACGAAATTATCCCTTGGGACCTTGGGAGTTTCTGTATATAACTTGTGTGTAAATTTTACCGTGTAGTCCTAATATGTCGTAATTTGTTCCTTTCGTGCTGAAATATTGTATGTAAATAATATTTAGAGCAGACATTGTTTCGAAAGTAGGACGATATTTTCACGTGGTAAATGCGACGAGAAAGAGAAAGTTTTTATCGGCAAATAGATCTTGTGAATATAAATATACGGAGTGTACACACGCAGACTGGTGATTGGTAAAACGGTTTTCGTTTGTTAGAATAGGTATAGTGTATTCCGAAATATAAGAATATCACTTTTAACGTCTGTCAGGGCTGTAGCCAGAATGAACTTCCAGAAGGGGCAAACAATTTTCTAGGACGGGCAAATTCTCCCCAATAAAAAAATATCAGGTAGCAACAATGTTAATGTTTCACCTCATCAAGAATCTTCAGTGCTGCTGGCCAACCTAAAGTATTATACGGAGAAAATCGTATATACTTATACTTAATAAGTGGAAGGATAATTTAATGAGAATTCAAGAAGGAAAACTCATTATTAACGTAAAGATATTTATTAAATTGTCGATCTGAAACTACAATATGTATCTATAAAGGATAACAATAATTGTAAGACTAGCACTGAAGATCCTTGGTGAGGTGAAACATATGTATGCTGATATCAACTGAGTGTTACACACGTTTTTAATGTGACCTAATTTTTTTAATAGCCTATGTATTTATAGTTTATTTTTATTACGTTTTTTTATTCTCTTTCTGCGTAACGATTAGAGTTACAAAAAAGTTTTTTCTTCGGTTTGTCATGCTCTGCTTCCTGTCAAATTTTATCCCCTATTTCAAAAACACTCTGTAGAATACATGGTAGTTATGTTTGTTTTGTCCGATAAAACAAAATCCAAAAAACGAGACAATTATAGGAGGATAATTATTTCGACATTAACAACAATTAATAAATATTTTCTAATATGATATTTGATACCGTTTATGGGTTATAAATCCCACTAGTGCGTTAATAGGTTTACAAAGGACTTTGACTGGAATATCTTGGGTGGAAAAGGGGAAAATTAGAAGAAATAACATAAAAAACTTGTTTCATAAGACCTTTCTAGACTCGTCTTTTGAAAAACTCGGGGCAAGCGCTTCAGACTCGTCTGATAAAACTGCACTGTAACATACCATTATACAGTGTGAGTTTGTAATCTGGAATAAATTCAGTAAAGCGAAGACAGTATTTTTTTCCGGAAATATGCTCGGACACGTCGATTAGTATTTTAAATTGCCCACTTTTTCATCTGAGAAAATTTTATACAGCGTGTCCCAAATTTGAGATATGACGTCATCGACAATTTTTTTAAATGGCAGCCCTAATTTTTTTTATAACTATTCTTAAAGGGTATATCAAATTACACATGCGTACCAAATTTCAAGCTTTTATTCCTTGTCATTAAAAAGATATTTAACATTTAACAATAACTAATTCGAAAAATGAAGAAATCTGATTCACCTCAATCATATCTCTTCTACAATAAATGTTGTCCATGTACTTCCTGACAATACCCTAAATGGAATCGAAACTCATTTTGAACATTTGTAATTACTTCAGCGGAAATTAGCCTACACTCCTGTCTTATTCGTTCTTTCAACACCTCAATATTTTCCGGTTTGGTTTTAAAAACTTTGCCTTTCAAGTACCCCCATAAGAAATAGTCCATTGGTGTTAAATCCGGAGACCTGGGTGGCCATTCAAAAGATCCTCTTCTACCAATCCATCTGCCTGGAAACACATCATCTAGATACTCACGAACGGGTCTTGCAAAATGAGGAGGCGCGCCGTCTTGTTGGAACCAGATGTTTCTATTCTAGACATCAGCTTCAAGCGGATCAGGGAATAGAGTAGCCAAATTCGGAATTAGTTCTTCCTGCAAGAATTCTAAATATCTCGCTCCATTGAAATTTTCTTGGAAGGAAATTGGTCCTACTACTCGATCACCAACAATGCCTGCCCAAACATTGACTTTTTCTGGATGCTGAGTGTGGCCTTCCCTCATCCACCGTGGGTTGGTGTCTGCCCAATAACGACAGTTTTGACGATTTACCTCACCGTTTAACATAAACGTTGATTCGTCAGAAAATAGAACGTTTTCTATATTTACAACATTTCTGTCCAGTAGATCCATCATTTGTTCGCAAAACTGAAGTCTTCGATCCGGATCATCTTCGGTGAGTTCCTGGAGGATTGTCAATTTATAGGGATAAAATTTGTGCGCTTTAAGAGTTCTTGCCACCGAAGACTGGCTAATTTCGAGTTCCCTACCTATCAGCCTACTGGAGATATAAGGATTTTCTTGAACAGAAAGAAGTACATTAAGTTTTACTTATTCATTGAGCGCACTCTGACGATGATTGTTTTCCTTAAATGCCCGTTTTCCCGAAACTGTTTTTCAATCTTGCTTACGGTACTTTGAGATATGGGTGGTAAATCAGGATACTTCCCTCTGAATAAATGAGTAACTTCATTTTGTGTTCTTGTCCTATCTCCGTAGCCAATCATCATTAAAATTTCAATTTTGTGGGTTTCAGTTAAATACGGCATTATGGTCGATTTTTCAACAAACGGTGATTCTCACGAAACGACAAACTAATAAGTGTCCTCGCTCAATACGAGTCGAATACTAGCTTCACTTCTTACTTATTTTTATTACCTTGTTTTTTGACATTGTGATTAGACGTCAACCTGGTTTGACAAAAAAAAAAAGATAAACAAAAACCCTTTGACGTGCCATTTTTAAACTTCATAAAAATAAATTTGAATCAGATTAATTCATTTTTCGAATTAGTTACTGTTAAATATCTTTTTAATAACAAGGAATAAAAACATGAAATTTGGTACGCATGTGTAATTTGATATACCCTTTAAGAGTAGTTATAAAAAATTAGGGCTACCATTTAAAAAAATTGTCGATGACGTCATATCTCAAATTTGGGGACACGCTGTATAAAATTTTCTCAGATGAAAAAGTGGACAATTTAAAATACTAATCGACGTGTCCGGGCATATTTCCGGAAAAAATACTGTCTTCGCTTTACTGAATTTATTCCAGATTACAGACTCACACTGTATACTGCTGTAACATGCTTATGTCATGTAATACGGATAATAGTAGAATTTATACATTTATTATATTTATACAAAGCTGAACCTTAAATTATTTAAATTACATTACATTAACAGCAAATTTACAAGTAGTAAGGTGTTTTTGAAAGTGAATGTAATTTTCCATAAAAAAAATGTAATATTCGATTTTAAGTAAATTTCCTTAAAAATGTATTTTTACCTGATCGTCTATAATAATTTACAGAGTCGATTGTAAAACTTTGATATGAAAGGGATTACAGGTAATGTATTTTTACATAAGACGCAGTGTAAATTCAGCAAGATTTGTAGTGTATATTGGTATCTCCAGAATATATATGCACATAGAGATATCCACAATTCTGAGCTTTATCCATGAAGTGCTTCTCCAGCCTGATTGGGGAAACAGTAAGCCGTAATCAATAACTAAATTTACAATCTCGCCCCCTTGAATAATGCGGGAAATATCTACCACAATCAACTGCAATTAAAATTCAATCACTACCGCCGGAGTACTATATCTGGTTCGACTCGTGAAACGTGCGTCAATCGTGACAATTACCGTTTTAATAGCGCCGTTGTTCGGAGGCGCAAATAACTAACGGCGAAACGCAGTAAAATATACCTTTGTTTCGGTTAATAGAGTTAGAATCGGGAAATCTAGTGCGCTATAGACCGATATGCGAGTCGCTTCAGAGTGGCTATTGTGTGTGGAATTGCCAGATCGGATTGGTTTCGGTAAAATCTGGAGAATGGGATCATGTTAAAGAATTGTTTTTTAAATATTTTCTCCCCAAATCAAGCACAGAGAAGAGCAAAAAGATTGTGAAATGAACCGTCAAATCGAGGCTAATTTTATGAAATTGTGAAAAGACTTTTGACAAGTCAGTGTTTTCTGTTATTAATTCAGTTCTAAGTTATTCTGATGATATAAATCGATGAACTTATTGCCATGTATATGAACCCACCTATTTTATTTGTAAATATGGATAAAGTGCAGCTCTTGTGAAGCGGACACACCTATTTTAGGTGTCAATCAATTTTCACTTCATTTTCAATAACAGGAAAATCTTCGACACTATGACAATGAAAGTCAATGAAGTTGAGTGATACTGGGTTTTCTTATGATGTGATCAAACTTATGGGCTGTATAATAGTTCCCCTTCTAGTTGCTTTTGGAGTCCCGCAAAGATCCCATTTGGGCCTTTGCTTTTTAATATTTAATTTTTTAAGTTGATTCTATGTCAGACTGCGTTATAGTATCTTATACTCACACCGTCTTGAAGTATTTCTTGATTGCAAGTTATTCCTTTTTCACCATTGCTGATACAACAAATTCTGCTTTAAAGTTCTTAGTTTTACTAATTCGGACGTATAGGGACTTTGATAATACGCACACTCTAATTTTAGTATTTTATACCACTGCTATATTTAAGCTGAAATATGATGCTATCATATCTAGCAATAAATTTCGCTTGAAATGGTTCAAGAAAGATTCTTCGGAAGTTCGTCTTAATGTAGCAACTTTAGCTAGTAGAAACTTTTTATTTTGTACTTTTTTTTTTCTTTTTCGTGTCCGCTGCTGGAAGTATGTTACATCGGACAAAGTTATTCATTGTTTTTGTATTGTTGCTTATTTGTTATGTCTTCTTTCTATTGTAATTATTTAATGCAGAAAAATAAATACGTAAACAATCATTTGTACTGTTGTTTTAAATAAATAAATAAATAATAATATATGTATGTCTCTATTTTCCCAATATAGATACATTATAAAATAATAATTTGTTTGTTATATAAATCGAATTAATAAATTATCAAAATTTAAAAAAGAACATACAAAAAATGCAAAGTCCTAAAGTGGAGTTCAGATGGAAAATTAAGTTTTTCTCTGCTTTACACTCATATCTTGATTATATACATCTATGCAAATACAAAGAATTAGTGCATTAATTAATCAAATTAAAAGAGAAAAAAAGGATATGATTAAATGAATTTTTGTAATAATTAAAATATAATTATTGCATCGGCATCATTTTTCCACAAAAGTAAACGCTGTCGTACTTTGGCTTTAATTGAAAAATAAGATAGGCCACCGTAAGCCGCTATCACCATTATTATAAGTTAAGAAAAACTCCTTAAAAAAAAAAACAATCAAAAAAAAAATCAAAAAAAAATTGACATCTTGTATCTTGAAAACGAAGCGATATTCTAAAAAATGTTATACCACACTATCGTCTTAAAATTTTGCGAGGAGTACCCTCATTTATTTTGTCACAGAGGTTAGGAAACACCCTGTATAAGTATGACGGATTTTTATTATTTATGATTTTATAGAAGAGGCAAACAACTTATTCCTCTAAGACATGCATTTTAGACACACTAGATACGATTGCGCGCACAAGCATCTATATAACTGGTTCATAAATTGAGGCCAGATATGTAAAGTGTGAAAAATTTAAAAATTCGCATAGCAGAGCTTTTGTATTACAAGGTAAATTGGAACGTAGGTGTGGGTACAATTTTTTTAAGGATGCATACGCTCGCTGAATCTATTTATTGACTTGTGATTTGTACCTAAAGTTATTATCCATCCAAAGTGCCAACAACAGGAATAATAACGTTAATTATAACTTATACTATAATTTTAAATCTTTTATTTTACCTGTTGAAAAAGGAGTGCCTCAAGATAGTGTTTTGGGTCCTGTACTTTTCTTGATTTTTATAAATGACATCGTTGACTTTCTGGTTAATTATAAAATGTATGCTGATGATAGTAGTGCTATTGTATCAAGTAAAAATATCTTAGAAATGGAAAATCAGTCAAATGCAGCTTTGAAAGATATGACAACACGCTTTACTAACAACAAACTGTATTTAAATGGTAACAAAACAAAATATGTAATTTTCCATACTATTCAAAATACAACACAACTTGATTTCAATATATCTTCACAAAATAATGAAATTGAACGAGTCAATGAAATGAATTTTTTGGGTATGACTATGGACGAAGACATTATCTTGGAGTGCTCATGCCAAAAATTATAAGTAAATTAAATTTTAGCTGTTACCAAATACGCAATCTTAGGACTATAATTGATCCTAAATCTTTATTATCATTTTATTATGCTAATATCCACAGCAGACTGTCATACGGTATTACTGTTCGGGGTGCATCACCAGCCGCGCGAAGTGTGTTTTTGGCCCAGAAACGTATTATTCGTTGCATGGCTGCAATTAACTCTAGGGAATCATGTAAACCTTACTTTAGAAAATGGAATATCATGCCAATGCCTGCCATGCATATACAGGGTTTTCCACGGAACTGGCTGGTTAGAAGTTTTCCGGCTTAACGAAATTCCTCAGTTTTAAAAAATTGCGGTTTGCAACAATTTGGCATTTACTTTCTTTCTAAAATATTTTCACCTTTTTTCCACTTCCGGTTAACCGGAAGTCGCCACGAACTTTGTTATTTTAAATGGAACACCCTATATATTATTATATTTTTGAATTTACCATAAAATTCTATGACGATTACCATTAGGTATCTTATACCTATCTTCAACTGTTGCTAAGATATTACGATTTTTGTTAAAAGTTTGACATTTACATTGTTGTATGTAATTGATTAATTCTCGCTTGATTTAAGTGTCAAAAATCGCCGACTTTGAAATCAACAAGTACTAACATTGTTTTACCAAAACGTAGAAAAAAAAATCAGTGACATTATACAGGGTGTTTAAAAATTAGTGACATATCCAAGAATTTTAAATGTCGCAAAACTTAATTTTTTTAAATAGAACACCCTGTACATTTTTCTATTTTTGGATGTACAATTAAATTCTATACCAATTTGCTGTAGCATTCCCTATACCCATCTTGAGTAGTTTTCTTTTAAATTACTCGTTTTTTTTATTACCGCTTTCAAATGGCCGAATAATTTCTATCTGGTGGGCCATGACATTAACATCACAACAATTTATTATTATTAGTAATATTATTCTTATAATCATTGTTTGTTACACGTCGCGTGTTCAGATAAATGCATATTATTATGGAACTTATGAATTAGATAATGAAAAATATTGAAGGAGCTTATTTTAACCTGGATACTTTAGATTTATTTTACATTCACTGAGAATGCAGGAAGAACTTATAGAGAATTTACGGAAATTATAGGAATTTATTTTCGGCTGATATATCTAATAAAATTCAGAAAACTTTAAAATAATACATTACACAGATTACACACTGTACGCAACTTTCGGTACTACCAAGCAAGATTTAATGATTCGTGTGACGAGAATGTTTGATGAATTAGACCCAGTTGAAGTGAGAAGAAGTATAAGGCGACACATTAAGACGTCGAATAATAAAATGCTTGGACGTAAACGGAATTCACATTGAGCATTTTTTTTTTGATGCTATATGTCATGGTTCAAGTTTATGCTGCTTGTAAATTGCATTTGTTAAATATGCATGTATCTAAATATTCTTTATAAAAACCTTTATAATTTTGAAAATACTTTTTTGACTAATTTAATAGTCAGGAGAGGTCCACACTCTTTTCGTGTTATTTTGTCGAGAACTATAGAAGTTTAAATTTGACGAGCAAAGATAGTCAAGTATTGTCTATTGCTAAGGGGTTATTTTGTCCAACTGACACGTGGAATTATAAAATACTTCTAGTCACATTTTATTTGATCTAGTCTAGACAAATTTACTAGCTGTTTAACTAAATGAATGCGATCTATTGGGTGTTTTAACACCATTTTCTAAACACAACGTCTTTTTAATATGCAACTCCTATTTCTTAGTGCTATAATATTCTCTCTTTAAGACGTTTTCTCCATTATAAATATGCAAAACCACTCATTCACAAGTTTTGGTTTTAACTAAACGTATCAATTTTAAAATGATTTTTTGAGAACCATTATAAAATTAAGTGAATGTTTATGCTATTTGATTCAAGTCTAAACTAATTGCGTAAATAGATGTTCCCAATACATCTTTAAGATGTTGAATTTTTTATGCCCACTGGAATAACGTTTAATAACACGAGGTTACACTTGCAAGTCAGTCACATCTGGTGGTTTTTTGGATTGTTAATACGAGAATCAAACACGAAACAGATACACGTGCAATGCAGGTGGTGCGTATAATGCAATACTGTATTAGAATAGGTGGGGTTTCTATATTTCTATCCGAGGGAAAAATTCTGATTGGCTGACGCTTCTTAATGTCTAGAAAAATAGTCAATCCTCATATCTGAACAAAGAATTCACATGAAATTCTAGTCATTTCTGTTCTATTAAATACGCGTAGTCAACTCGTCTGGCAAAGTTTGTAAAAATCAACACTAAAATATTTGACTAGCGCAAAATTAACGCCAACACCGTAATATATTCAACAGTGTACGTATATATTGTATTATTGTATTTACTGTTTTGGTTATTACTTTGTAATAATCTATTATATCTTGACATTGTCGATGTAATTTTTACTAACCACAATAAACATTATATCATTATTATTATTAAAACTTATAGCGCAGCTCTCAGGATACAGACATAGAACATACTAAATAAAAATTAAAGCATTTATTAATAGAATTTCAACGATATAAACATGAACAGGTTGTTCTATTAAAAACATTATGAGATATGCCCAATTGAAGTTGTCTGACATAGAAAATACTTAACACAAATCAAAGCATTTGCTAAGAGGAATTTAATGGTGTAAATATATAGAATTTTCACTTTGGTGTCGAACGGCCAGTATATTAAAGTTAAAGTATAAACACATCTGAAAGTAGGTAGGTAGATCTGCAATTTTTGGAAATCAAAGACATCTCGAAAATTAAAGAGTTTTGGACTAAGACGTGTTATATCTTATTTATCAAAATTTATCAAAATATTTACCAAACTGTACCAAGGTTTCGAAACACGCTGTACAAATATCGATAATTTTTTTTTCCCTTCCAATGAAACACATTGTATATACTCTGTTTTTTTTTTGTTCTAGGCTGAAATTAATGCAATATTTTTTGCAGTTAAATATATGAGTAATAAATTTGCAAGTGGACGTAACTTATACGTTTTTTTCACTTGGGTTTTGAGTTCACGCGCTCAAATAATCTTTAAGAGTACTTCGTGCGGTATACCTTTGCCCACGTGCTTTATCGCGGTAGTGTTATTAAAATGCTAGTTGACCCATTTTCCACCAGGAGCTTCCCACTCACCGCCTGAGACCTTTCTTCCTTTACCTGGCATTATTATCTCGACCCGCGTATGAAAGGTGGAAATTAGAAAGCGTCTGCGGGGAAAATTATTACTTAGATATCCACATCTTAATGTTTCCCCTTTTCTCTCCCATCCGTTTCAACGTCTGTGCGCGGCCACACAATGGAAAACTGTTCTTTCTCATCAAAGATAGCGGAAACGGATTCCGTTATATTTGAAAAATCTTTTTTCCGCCGCAAGATAAGATTTTTATCGAATGAATTGCGGCCAAGTGTGTCGTCGTCCTAGGGGCGTTAGGTTTGAATATGAGATCGGGGCGATGGAAATCCCAGACAGGGCAGAAGTTAGGGTAAATTAAATTACGCAGAAAACGTGTGCCGTTTCAAAACTGCGAGGCGGAAATACCGCAGGATTGAAGAGAGGGCCCGGGGTTTCAACGACCGGAAAATTTATGCTTTCGTGCGTGAACTTGTGCCGTTTTATATGTGTGTACATTGTCTAAAGAAAATACGCGGGATGTACAAGACGAGATGTGATTTTTTTTTTGTTTGAAATGCGTCAAAGTTCCTTCTTCTAGGTTGTTGACGGAATTTTAGAATTTATGGGGATGTGTGATTTTAGCGGCGTTTTCGATGGGGATAGTGTGGGAAAGGATGAAGTGTAGCTCGCGCTAAGAATTTGTTAAATTTAATAGAAACTCCCAAGATAGAACGTGCAGTTTCATTAATAGGTTCTAAATTGATTAACATTTTGTTCAACTTTTAGAATCATTTAGAATATCTTTCCTACATTATAGAAAATCGAGGGGAATTTGTACTCTATATAATATGAAAAACTACATAATTAGCCAGAGTACCCTTGAGTACCACTCTAGGGGGTCCAGAAACTTTATTTATGAAAACTAAATTATTACAAATCATCCTAACCCCGTGCTCCACCTGAAAAGGTACTACACGAGGCTACCTATTCTAAGTACTATATGGGTTCCATAACAATTGAAATGATCCTACTCTAACTAAATAACTTCCCTATGATTTTTAATAACAAAAATATAATAGAGCAGCCTCGCGACCATATGAATACTACTTTTGAGAAATGATAAAATATGTGAAATGTGATTAGTTCACATAATCGCGAGTCTACTGTAAATTAGTCAGCTATCAGTTATTATCAAATGCGCCCATGGAACGACTTTCATTATCTCCCAGCATTCGCCAAGGACACTGATTATATATAATATACTTATATAAAATCAATGGCCACGGAGTAAGGAAAACCATGGCAAAACCTTACTCTGGGAGGATCTGGGAAGAAGTCCCAGACCTAATTACTGATAGCCACAAATTATTATTATCCTTCTGAGTGCCGAAGAAGCAGCCTCCATGTCTCCTCAAATTCCGATAGCCTTACAGTTCTCGCGTAGCTGCTCCCTTTTTCACACATTCAGAAGTTGAGCAGGAAAGATGATGACCTAAAAAACAAAAAAAACAACAGCAGTACCTATTCTAATACTTAATAATAACTTAATCCTAATTATTCTAACCAAGAGTAATTAAATAAAGATTTATATTTTAAATATTTATAGTTTAACACCAATTCCGACCACTAAAGAGCATAAAATATTCATTTATAAGCGTGCTACCCTAATAACTATCTAAATATCATGCCGTAGCCTATCTAGTTCTTTAGCAACATTACTAAAAAATTCCCACCATTCGATCGACTCATTTCTCTAATATCTGTTTCGCGTCGCGGCCAATTTAACCCCCTAGCTAATGCCCTAACCTCCGTACGCGACCGCCACTCATCAGTGAGTGGAAATTCAAATAAGACATGCCCCGCTGTATCTACCCCACCACACTCACAAAGCGAATCATTAACCCTCCCAATTCTACATAAAAATGATTTAAAATTACCGTGACCTGTTATTAATTCTACCGCCTGATACGATAAATTAACCCTCATTTCCCTAAAACGTGTAACGCTACCGATAAATTTCCTAGCCCACCTCCCATTTAAGGTATTATCCCACCTACTCTGCCAATCATTATCAAGTTTATCCCTAAACGCTTTTTTAACTACACTAGCCGAAATTAGCCCAAATCTAATAATCAAGCTATATCCCCTAGGGGTCCAGAAACTGACAAACTTTCATTAGAATCCGTGAGTTATAGTTTGTAGGGTTCCCTTATAAATACTATTTGTAAGACGGTTTTAACGTTTTGAAACAGTATTTCCTGCGTAGATGCAATAACGGTGTAAGTTGTCGATATTGGTTGGCATAGAAGTTTACATTTTAGTAAAAAAATTATTTCATTGCTAAAGCAAACGTATCCGCCAGGTATCCAACAACCAACATTATATTACAACGTTTTGTCAAATTATTTCCTTTTGACAATTCGAAGATGAAATTACATCGTTAAAAATATTTAAAGCATCTTGGACCGCAAATGCATGACGCCACCATTGCAAATTAATCATTTTAGCTAGCTCAACGGATGAAATTTTAAAAGTGCGCAAAAGAACAATTAAACTCAGAGTTACCTTCGCGAATTAAAACTTGAATCTAATCAGGAAAAGTAAATTATGAGTGAATGAAAACTAACTTTCTTGAATACCCCAAAAATTGAAAAGGTTTAATTAAAAATAAAAGAACAGAATTTTATCTCAACAACGTAAATTAACAATCAAAAATTTATTATAAAAAAAAATTCATTACAAATTTGCAGAAAAAAAACCGTGAACAGAGGGTTCTGGCCTAAATTTAAAAACTGCACGTGATTCTAAATTACAATAGGACAATGCTATTTCCTATATCAAAGCAAAAGATTTGTTTGTTCAGGAAGATAATTTTTTTTTCAATAAAATCCACGTGGTAGTTCCAAAATAAAATAAAATAAATTCGTGGAACACTAGAAATTATACAAAAATGAAAACTAAAAGCAAGAACAATGCTTCTATTCACCCAAACCGAGGTGATTAGTAATTTAAAACAAAACAGCAAAATGAAAAAACGGAAAAATTAATTCTTTAAAATATAATGAGAGAATTACTACTAAAATCTATCGTCCTGCACGAAAATAATAAATGATCTTGTATCTATAGTGTGCACACATCAATATAATAACAATTATTATAAAGCGAATTCCTTGATGGATTAAATAAAAGACAAATAACACGAATTAAATTGCGAAATCAATTGAATTAACAAAATGGCAGCAAAGAATTTAAAAATACATGTACTCACGCTAGCGTCACCAAGGAACTGCCTGAAAAATCTCTACCGCTGCGAACAACGCAGTCTTACAATTCACCGACAAAATCTAAAAGAAAAGGCGCTAAACAACATGAACAAATAAAAGACATCTTAACGAGTGAAATTAATTCAAAAAAAAAAAAAATTAACCACTAAATTAAATAAATTATACAATTAACTCTTTAACTAAATTTATACAAGTTAAAATTATTATCATGAAAATTTCTCGATACAATGATTCAGCAGTCTTAAGCAAATCAAATATGCAACACAAAATACACTCGCGAAATGTGTGTTGCCACAGCAATACCTTAATGAACAATAAAACTGTAGCCATTAAAAACCCAAAAATTGAATCAAATGTCCTAATAAGATTCCGCCTGATGCAGTCAAAATCGCTAGAAGTTGTTTGACGGGGATGCTGGTCGGTGTCATGAATAACTTGTTGAGGTTACAAGAATTCCCTAGAAATTGGAAGGTCAAGGTCATATTAATATTAAAAAACAGAAAACCTCCTGAACATGCTAGTTCTACAGAGCTCCCTGCCTGCTTAATATACAATAACAATCAACGTCAAAATGCTTTTCACTCAGCCCGTCACAACTTAATCATTACAGAGTTGCAGGACAGAAAGATTTCCGAGTATCTGGTTAGATTTGTATATCAAACGATCTTAAGGAGTCTGTGTTGCATTTGCCTGACGATTTAGCATTGGTGGTTGAGGCCAGTGATAAAGAGACGCTGATCAAAAACACTAACGTCTGCCTGCAAGAAATAAGCACGTGGATGAAGGCCCATAGACTTGCTTTAGCTCCAAATAAAACAGAGGTCATCATAATGAAAGGCAAAAGAAAAAGGGAGATGGTTATTATCTTCACTTTGTATGATCAATCTTACTTTTTTAAATACGACCCTGTATATTTTTTTACGTTTAAACACCTACAAAAATATATTTCAGCTACCAAAATTTTCACTCAGTTAATACTTACTTAATAAATGAACTTTGCCATATGAAAAACATTTATTTGACCATGACAGAAACTCAATCAATACAAAAATTAGTTGCACAAATTTAATTAAAAGACAACTATGCAATATAACAAACTACCATAGACGAATACACCAGCAATTTAATAAATAAATCTGCATTCAACAAGGAGGTGGACATTTTTAAAATATAATTAATTGAACTTTTTGTAAATAAAATCAGTTTTTATTGACTTTAGGATAACTGTTTTTTTTTTAATATCTGATAATAACATTCATAGGGCTGTAACTTTGGAACAAATAAAAATGGATATACAACTTGAAATGAAGTCTACTTGACACTCCTAAAATTTGAATATAACCATACAGGACACTTTGTATATTTAATAATAATAATAATATAATTTAATGCCCAACAGTACAGAGGTACCAATAATAGGACATATATAATAACAATAAGTGAAAATATGAATATAACAATAACAAATTACCAATTACCGCATATCATGTTTGGAACAACTAAAAATATCAAGGTGGTAGCAAAACTTATTAAAAGAATTACACGCAAAAGTAATCGCTGCTTTAATGAACAAATTAGTGCGACTTTGAGGTAATATTTAAATGCTTCATATATTATTAGAGTCAAACAGGAAGTATTACAGCGTGTAATTTATAATACACACCGTGTTTACAGTAATATATTACGTTACACAGTCTGATGAGAAACTAATTCAGATCTTTCCCCAAGAATAAATACAATCTTATCCGGCTTATATTTCGAGTTAATTAACGTTAAAAATGAAGACGTCTAATTAGCTATGGCGGAACACGAAAATTCCTACAACGCCACAGAATGTACGAACCTAATTTCTGTTGTACATACTGTGATATAACAAGTAGGTATGTTTGACTTATGTATCTATAGATATACTACGCAGGATTATAACGAACCAAACTGTCGCTAATTAAAAAATTAATTAACTGTTAATAGTATACAAAGTCAGTTTTATTCGAATTATGTCTACAGGAAGTCAATCATAACCTTGAATTTTATGGATTTTATGTTCTTTGCATGTGTTGGTGTGATTGTATGTATTGTAGATATCCTTAAAAGCCATCGAACAAACAAAACTCTATGTATACTACACGCTATAGGGTTCTCCTGTATAGGGCATTGTTATAATATTAGATTGTTTGTTTGATCAATGTTTCGCTTATCTATCGTGTTAAACGTCGGTGACAGTTGGAGATAGGGAACAATCAGCTAAAGTTAGATTGATAAATAATAAATAAGTAATTTATAGTAATGGAAAAACTACGACAGTCGATGAAAAATACATTGGATTTAGGATGGCATCTAACGACAAAGCAACACGCGAAACACTTCAACACAAAAATTTGTAACTAACAAATTTTCACGTAATGAAATTTTTCTTATTGTGTAGGATAGATGAATTAATTGTTCATTGAGTATAATTTTATTATTTTTCGTCTCTATTTTGGTTACGACGTAAACTAAATATAATTATAAGTAGCTTTTTTTTATTTTCCTATTAAGTGCAGATCAATTATAAAAAAAAAGTTTTATACAGGGTGTGCCGTTTATCTGACATTGATCGATCCTGCTTCACTCAACCACTTAATCGAAAATATTTTAAGTAAAAGTTACTTAAGATCAAGTGCTCTATAACTCAAAACTATTTTAACATATACAGGGTGTTCGGTTTTGTTGGTACGTTATGGAATTCTATTTTTTCAGACTGAATGTATATCATTGCATTCTTGAATTCCCTGGCTCAAAACAAATCAGTATTATCCGACATACTCTATGACAAACCTTAATATTTTTTTTTTTTTTAAATAATATTGTTCGCACTATATTCTTAAAAAATTAATTGCTCCCATATTAACTGCTATTTTCTAAAAAAAAAATTAACAGCAATCTCACGCACCTTTAAATAATACAATAAATAAAAAACATTTTCTTTATATTATACAGCGTGTTCTTAAAATACATCGGAATTTCAGAAACTTTAAATGTACAAAACTCTTTTTTTTTTTCAAATCAAATCACCCCTATATATTTGTATGTCGTCGGGTACAATTGAAAGCCATCTTCGAACGTACACAATATTCTCCTATACCTTAAAAACTTGTACTTTTCGTAATAGACGTCATATACTACAGAAACAATAGAATAGGGACCCAACAGATCTTTTTGGTCGCAGTGTATTGTCACATTTACATCTACATATATAATAATGAAATAGCAAGAAAAACTATAAGAAATAAACAACAAACTGGAGAAAAGTTAAAAATTATAAAAACAAAGTAAAAGTAACCTCACAGCCATAGTTTAATATGGCAACCGTTGTCTAAATAATGATTTCGCTCTTAAGAATATTTCTGGAGTTATTTTTTCAAAAGTAGCTCTGATCCTATTTCTCATATCTCTCAGGTATTGTGTGTATTCTCTCATACAAACTACTTTTAACATAACCCCAAAGAAAAAAAAAATCTAAAGGTGTTAGATCAGGTGATCTCGGTGACCAAGCAATAGGCCCTCCTCTCACAATCCATCTATCATCCCACGCTTCATTTAAAAACTGTAGAACTGCTAGGTGGTTGTGGTTAGCGGCACCATCATGTTGGAACCACATATGTCTCCTAGTCAGCAGTGGTACATCTTCCAATAAACCAGCTAAGTCTTTTGAAGGAAATGCCTATGTCTAAAACTCTATTCAGGTGACTATCGAAAAAAGGGACCCAATTACATTTGCAGCCCGAAATTACACCCCAAACATTTAACGACCAATACTATTATGTTTAGCGCGATCTGTTTGGAATACAATATCAGAGTTCGAGTCTGCGTAATAATGAAAATTGTGTTCATTTACATATCCATTATTGTAAAAAGTTGCTTCTTCAGTCCACAGCAGTGATAGGGCAAGATAGGGGAAGCGAATGAATTTTTACAGCGGCTAGATGTATTCATCTTTATTCGTGTCATGAGTGGGGAATAATATTGACCAGCGATTTTCTGAGAACAAACAAAACATGGGTATGTTTAATCGATGTAGAAATTTATTCGCTTGCCCAACACTGGTCCACAGTATGTTAAGGCCGTCGGACACGATACCAAATTTTGTGTTAAATTTAGTGCATAATTAGTGATGAAATTTAGTTTAGTTGTTTTATAATAAATTGTATGCTCATGCACAGTTGCGTCCGATCCACGGATTATAAATTTAGTATGAACATTTTGTAAATAACGCATGCGGCACCAAATATGCAAAACGTCAAGCTGTCAATCGTATCGCAAGTGACGGGTGAATGATGTTATATTTGTTCCCTTAACAATTTTTTCATATTTAATACTATTACAAAATGCCGGGCAAAAAAAACAATACTTATTTATTCAATTGCGTCGGTAATAGCAATAATGATGATGAAGTGTACATTATTGAGAAGAAAATATGCAGCACAGCAAAAGAGAAAAACTGTAAACTTTTCTATCTCATAGGTTATGTTATGTTCGTTATGTCACGTTATGTTGAAAATGTACTATCAACTTAAATGCATTTTGCGCGCGCAATTTGAGAATACATATTATGTATTTTTTAGAACACGTTTTAAAAAATTTAGTTCCAAATTATTTCATACTAAATTTAAGACAAAAATCCTGTCTGATTCCATACTAAATTTAGTATTAATTTTTTTGTACAAAATTGTGTACATAATTTAGCATCATGTCCGACGGCCTTTAAATGCAAAATTCTGGGTCTTGTTAAATTAAACTGCAGATTCTTATACAAAATCCTATGCGGTTTTGATAATCAAGTGGCAACAACTCTTGGTGAAGTTGTACTTTATATGGATGGCATTTATGCTTCTTTAATATTATTCTCAGCAAAGTTACACTGATATTTAAGTTGTCTGACATTGTTCTTAAATCTGCATTTGGATCTTCTATTACCGCTTGTAAATTAAACGTGGACAATTCACGTAAATTAATAATAGAAAAATTTAATTACAAGCACAATGCTTCTATTCACCCAACCCGAGGTGATTAATAAATAATTACAAAACAGCAAAATATAAAAAAAAAACGAAAAATTAACTCTTTAAACTAAATATATCTTCCAGAACTAAAATAATAAATGATCCTATATCTAATTTGTGCACACAAGAATATAATACCAATTATTACTAAGCGAGTTCCTTGATGGATCATCTAAATCAGAATTAACGAAACAAATCTTTAAATAAAAATGAAATACCAAAATGGCAGCAATGAAAATAAAATTACATGTACTTACACTGGCATCTTGGCAAAAAACTGGCCTCACAGGATTAAACAATCGCATACATATAAAATTCTACAGCTGCGTGCGCTACGCCGAACGCACAATGATCATGGAAGAAGAATACTTCTAAGAAGGACATGAACTACATGAGCAAATAAAAATATATTAAAGAGTGAAATTAATTTAAAACAACTGAACATTTAAATAAATAATTTAAACAATTAACTCAATAACTAACTCTTATACAAAATAAAACATTAATTTCTGAGAAAATTTGCCCGAAACATTGATAACGATAGATCGTAGTAAAATATGATCACTGAATTTACAACAACCGGGGTGCCAGACCACAGCAATATGTTCGGTTAAACGCTCGAATTAATTGGTAAAGCAGTCGTCCGGTAAACTTTACATTATATATATATAAAATGCTATGATATTTAAGGTATGGAATCTATTTTAAAGGCATTCACAACAAGGTTCTAGACTAAAGGAACAAGTAATTTAAAAGGGAGGGGTGTACTCAGTTGCCTACTCTACAGGCGAATTATGAATTTGTTAAAGATAGTTATTTAAAATGAATAATATTAGCATTAGGTGCTAAATATTGCTTTATTGTAATGTAAACTTTATTTTATATGTTAATTCAAACTGACCTGGTATCTTTTTATGTTCGTTATATTTTGCTCGGAGAGATTTTTCAATCTCCGGGGTGTTTTGAGTTCAACGTTTGGCGTATTCCCCTCAATCTATAGAAAATAACGGTATTTTAATGTCGGTTAGCTTTATCTTTCAAAATTCAGGTTGGTCGACCTGTGTGATAACAATCGAAGGCTGTTGACCGTTGAATATGATTTGAATTCTCATTCTGTTGGTGGCTACCAGACACGACGGTTGTCTTAATCTTCCTATAACGTTTTTGCCATAATTTAAAAAAAATTATCAAAGTTCCAAGAAGTTTTACCTAAAAAAAAAAGTATCGATACAAATCCTGTTTATTAAATCCATATTTGCCAAGAAAATATCTTATAAATATCCTACGAAGACTTCCCGACCAGATAGCCTTTTCCATGCCTTTGACCGAGACCGGAGGCCCATCTAACTGAACCACCTTCTCCAGCAAGAGTTTGCCAGCGTCAAGTTTCAAGTTAGTATCTCCTTAGAATCACCTCACCTAAAACAGAACGGAATTAATTCAATTCCCTTTCAAATTTAATCAGAAACTTATATTTTTGTGTAATTTATTTCACCGTACGATAATTTGGGGGTTAGTTTATAAGAACCGCCATTTAGTTTAGTATTTTAGTAATTTTTATATGTAAGGGTTGTATAAAAATATCACCAAGTTGATCTCTGATAAAATAGCTATCTTTAACAAATAAATATAATAATAGATTATCGTTTGCTATAAAAATTTTAGTATTTGCCGTTTACAGATAGATGGCGCCGTTATTTATTTGATATTTGATTTATTATATGACGTTTCCATAACCTCATTAGTTTTAAAATGCCAGGAGAGTTTGAAGATGTGTTTTTGTATTAAAGTTTGTCTTTAGATTTAAAGATTCTAAAGATTTAAGCTTGTTTTGATTTGAAACGTTGTTTTTTATTTGTACAGTAAGTGTTTACATCGATTTCAATAATTACTTATATCAAAATTTAATAAACCGAGAAAGGGCTTTGAGGGTGCGCCTGTTAGGTGAGAAAATTAACTGCCTATTCGTTAATAAGCGTCCGGAGTACGATTTTGACAGACGATCTGGTCCCCTTTGAAGCGTCCCGTGCCACCTAGCAGGTAGGAAGTCACGTTTCCACAGTTTTTTCTTGCACTTACTTAGAGAGGTCGCTGGTGTATTGAAACCACTAATTTATTTAATTTGATTTTATTAAAAAAAAAAAAAAAAAAATCGTAAACGGACAAGCTAAATAAAAATAATATAAATTAAAGTAAATTGAATATAATAATATTGTATTGAATGTTAAAAAAATAAATTTAAAAAATCCCGGGCATTGTGTTCTGAAAAACAGAGCAATATAATAATATATATATATATATATATATTTATCCCACGCACTATTTTGCGTCCATACATTGCCATTTTTACATTACATTTGCGTCCTCGACTATTTTGCGTCCGTATACCGGACGCAAAATAGTTTCGGCCTTATTAACGAGTTAAACGCTTAAGAAAAAAAAATTGACCGTACGGCCCGTTGGTCATGCCACCCACCATTGCCAGGTTTTTTTCTCATATTTTTAATTCCAACCCGTTTAGTACCTAAGATGGAAAATAGGTGGAAGCAAAAGTGCGTCATATGTAAAAATTCACGTATAAATTTAGTTCACAGAAATGCCGATAGAGCGAAAATAATATACTTATGCCGTATATTTTTATTACATACCGCGCATTATTTGGCTTCCTTCTACTTGGCAACGTCGCACACAATATAGAAGAATCGATGAGGTTAGTGATTGTAAATCAGTAGGCATATGTATGACACAATTAAAAAAAAATGTTAGAAGTGTTTCTTTTCCTTTGACTAATGAATACATTGTGAAGCATTTGAAAAGTGTCAGTTTAGTAAAAGGTGCCCGTGACTTGATTTTTTTATAGATGTTTTCTTTACAAAATGTAATATTTACCAGAAATTTAAAATTATTTAAATTTATACTACCGTTTACTCTTCCAAGCATTTCTTTTTTTTTTTTTTGATACCTCTACATAATTTTTCAGTTAGGTTTCTCCCATTAATTATTTTAGTTCAATAAGCCAAGGATATCTCCCAAAAACAATTACAAAATCCAGTTTGCCACAACAAACCTATCTTTCAGTTATAGTAAACAAATTCTAGAAAATGGATATCATATGATAGATTTCACTATTGTACTAAAGTGTCGACTATGTATAGACCCACCTAATAAATCAATTAGAATCAAAAAAAACAACTTTAATCTGAGAAGACTTTGCCACACGGAAAGTGAAATCGACTATTCTTTCTTTACAATTTTCTCAATTGATTACAGTATGGTATATCATAGTAAAATAGCACGGAAGAACTGCAAAGATTGAAGTATGGCACCTGGCGCCTCCACCAAAATAAAACATGTCATAAGTCTTGCTTATCCAATAAGTGGGAAATCGACATTTAAAATAGAATTTTCCAGTTCAAATATTCAAAAACTTGCATTCAGCTTAGGTATCGATTTCTAGGATGGTACTAAAGTCTGAGATGCTTCTTCATTAAAGCACACAAATTTTTTACCTTGTTAAAGTGATATAATCGACAAATGTAAATAGCAAACATTTGTCGACTATATATCAATTAAACAGCTTATTAAGTGTTTTCTTTTCATCGACCTCAACCGACACATAGATTAAGTTGGGTTAGGGTTAAGATGGTGGATGGATAGGTTTCACTGCAATCTTTTCAGATCTATGTGGTCACCTTTTTTTCCTAGAAGACACCACTCTAATTTAATTAGGTCTACTATCCTTGAGAGCGCCTCTTTTTGTATTTGTTAAGCTGTGGGTTCTCCACGCCCATGACTAGAAACCTTGTCCTCGCCAGGTCGTCGCATTACCACAGTACATGAACTGGTGTGTTTTTCCTCCTCCTGACAGAAAATCTGCAAATAGCGTCATCTGCCAGGCCAATGTTGTACATATGCCTGTTTAGTTTGCAATGACCAGTCAGCAGAGCTACTACCATTTGACATCTTAGACATATCCTGTCTTTACTCAGTAGGTCTCTAGCAAAATTCACGCCTTTGTTCCTTTAGAAACATTTTTTCTGCCTGTCTCTGTCCTGGCCACTTTTGCCACTATTCTCTGGACTCATCATGCGTCTAGTTCCTAGCTTTTAGTCTGTAGTTTTAGTTGGAGACGACATTTGTTATTGTTTATACATATCTCAATTGTTAATTTTTAATATGCTGTTTATGTATATTCTGTGTCGCACAGTTGCCACATTACTTATAAACGTCATATTGACAAGTGCTGTACCTGCCGTTACAATTACTTTGACACATCAAGAAAGTAGTTCTCATCTTCTCAAATGTTATCGCTGTTACGAGCATACTTCCAAGGCAATCTGCCCCACTAACATCTTTCATGCTTGATCGACGAATAAGGACATGGCACTGCTGCAACGATGAAATGCATTACTTATAAACGACTTTGAAGTTTGAAATAGACCGACGGGGTATATGCAGACCCCTGTAGGTTTATCATGCTAGTTATAAATAAATAAATTTGCGATTTGGTAATGCCAAAAGAAAGGACCAACTCTGACGAAGGACCTTAACAAGTCTTGCCTGGAAAGATCATACCGCTCTCTTATTTTCCTCATTTTCGAGTGGTTGGGAAACCTATGCTGATGCAGATCGGGTACCCACCTGAATTTATGGCGCTTACACAGTCCCAAATTAACCTTAGACTCAGCACTTACGTAACGAACGCCTTAAGTGGTTGGGTGGTTCGATTCTCAGGACACAATGATGAATTGCAGCAACCTCAGCCAACTACACCGTATGTATCTCTGCTGAAGCTTACCGTAAACAGCCTCTCTAGGCTTCTATACATATATTCCAGCTCCTATGCCGTAGCCTGTTCCAGAGTGTCTGTATACCGTTTCGAGTCCGCTCTCACCGGGTGCCCTTTCGGTCCCTCTTATCTGGTATTATAATCTGATATTTTGAAACATGGCATCGCATGGCATCCCCACAAAGATGCCTCCTTAAGTTTATTCAATAGTTTTTTTGTAGTCAACGCTGTGCAATTTACTTATTGTTGCTGAGTAGACTATATACTATTTCCCTGTATGTAAATATATAGCGGTGGCCAGATTTAGAATGACTTCCATTACAGTGGGGGGATCGATCTCATTGCACCCGTGCCACTTAAAGACGCTAGCCTTTGTACGACACTGGGCGTTTTGACCGCCTCCCGTTTACTACAATTTTGGTCACCATAACTACTTGCTCCGTACGTTTATGCTGGGTCTATAATCATAATGTTTCCATTTGCACTGCTTTTTAAAAGTTGTTGTGAATATAATGCCGAAATGCTAATTTCACAATAAGAAAAATATGAGATGCATGAATTTCTTGAAAAATATATGTTCCGCTCTATATCAAGATGTAATTTAACACGTTAAACAAACAATAGGGAAAGATTACTGTTAATGTATGAGTATGTACCTAATACGAGCGGATACAAAATTATATTGATTTTAATTTTTTTATTCTGTAGTCATTTGTAATTAATTGAAGAAGTTAATCGGTAGAATTTTGGCTGTTTCATGTAAAGTCCTACCATAATTGCCAAACGATTCGACTTTATATATTTATAAAATAAAAAATACTTAATAATTATCTAATCATTTAAAATTTATTATTATAATATCTTTCTGGACCTATGGCCGTATACAACATCGTTATTATGGCCAAATGTTAATGTACTGGACAACACACACATATACTAAATAATTCAAATGAAATAATTATTGATATCTTGATTATGAATGTGCAATTTTTGTTAAAGCAGATTTTTTTGTATACTGATAAAATTTTAGAACGGTAGATATTAGTGTTGCAAAAAATCAACCCAGATATCAAAAACCGGGTTAATCGATTTTCAGTAAAAAAAAAAAAAAACAGTTTTACAACTTAAGGTAAAAAAAACGTGTGTATTTTTTGAAGTTAATTAAGTTATAAATACCTGTCTCTGATTTCAAAAATGGAATTTGGGTTTCGAAAACTGGTTTTGGTTTCAAAATCGGATAGATTTGAGCACTGAATATAGATCATCTTCCTAATTCCTTAACACTGCATGTATATCCTTAGATACGAGTAGTGTATTTCTTTACATAAAGAGGTGTTAATTGCCTTAACTAGGCCTTGCAGCCTGGTCGTATTTTTTCCGGCAGATTAGCCTTCAAGTTGATTGCTTCCCGCAATGGTAGTTTCTGCCGTTCCAATGAAACGCATTCAAAAAACAACGTGCTGGCTACCTTCTTCTCCTTGGTTGCATAGTCTACATACGGTCCATCTTTAAGACACTTATTCTATTGTGATACTATCTTAGGCAGCCGTACTATGTTCATCGATTCTAGGTACCAGTTCTAAGCTGTATTCAGGTTGCTAAATGCCTGATGATTGCCTCTTATCCCTTTGTTGTGTTGTCCTCATACTGTTCCAGTAAGCCTGGTGTTTCTTTTCGGTCCACTCAGTTACTGCCATCACGTATCGCAGTAATGGTTATCTCGAGACTGGATCAAGATCCAATAATTTTATGAAGAGTCCTTGTTAGCATTCGCAGTTCGTTGCATGCATGTCCCTGATGCCCTGGTATTCACACCAAAGTAACTTTAGTGTGTTTAGTCAGTAGTTCAAGATTTACCAAAGCAGTTCAAGTTAATTTGGAGGTTACTTAATAGAATACTGCTGTAGAGCGCTCGATTGTCGGATAGGATACTGATCAGCTTGCATACCAGTTTGGTTTTGCTGTCAAACCCGTTCAGATAATCTTGAAGGGTTCGTCGAAAGGAATTTTGAATAATTGTATCACTGACATTTAAAAACGTTTGTTAGTATCTGACATCCCTAGGATTCCATCTGGCCCACCATAATGTAAATAAGGATAGATTTGACATGGTTCCATAGTAGAGTTATGCAGCTCCAGTGGACACAGCAAGTAATCTTCGTCTCTTGCAGTTAATAATCCTACCTCTGCTGTCTTTGTCACCAAATCAGGATCACAAACAAAGCTTACAAGAGTCAATCCAGTTTCCGAATTGTTCTAAAGTTTTCATTATTCATATAAAGTTAGGAGGGCACTTACTTCGGGCACTTGAGCTACGTGCTCATTGTACATCTATTAATTCTCTTATTTCTACTCGACACTTGTGTTCTCTAAAAAGCCCAGTATCCGCCCAGGGAAACTTAGAACCTCGGACTCCAATAGATTCTCCCGAAATATTCGGATACCTTCAGTGCCACAGTGGCAGATTACATGTAAACTCTGTCCTCCTGTATTGCATCTCTACAAACAACACATCGCTACCCGGCTGTGTGGTATAGATGTTTTTGCAGGAGACAGTGTCCAGCTACCAACCAGTAATGTTTTAACTTCTTATTATGCCCTGAAAGGTTATCAGAAAACTAACATCCATCCTATCGGCTCTGGATAGAGTGACCTTCGTCACCTCATTTCTTATACTTTCTTATCAACCAGTCCAATCTCCTTCTGCGAATTCTTATAATTCCAATAACGCTCTCAACCCATGAAGTTCTCTAGAGCCCCAATCGGCTAGTCGTCGGCATACACTACCTTTACATCCATGTCCCACCCAAATCAAGACACGTGCAGCTCGTGCCAGTGCATGAGAGATTGTTTCAGTCCCAACGTAGTTTTACTAATACGTGTTCGAATGTTAACGACAGCCCTGGCTTCAGTCATTAAGTAATTCCCTCTCAAGCCCCCCTTTCGCAACCATTCTGCACAGCTGCAAGGCGAATACCTCTGCCTGAAACCTTGTATGTTCCCAGGTTATGATATCCTTTATTGGACTGGGACCAAAATACCGCTCCTGTGCCCGGCTGATTGTACGTCCGTAACCATATCATTACAGTGATCTCACTACGTGCTGGTCTCTGTTCGTTGGAGATTTTCACTTCAGTGAAATATTTCGGCCATCTATCCGTGGCATTTCAGCAATGGCCCGTCCAGCATCGACCCGCACTATAAGTTGCCCTTGTGTTTCAGTCTAAGGATCGCATTCATTGCCCCCGCTCTCAATAAAGTCCAAGCGGGAGACCCACAATGTCCAAAAGGCGTCCTCTGCTGTAATCACACAGAATACCCGCAAGGTTATCATTAATTGCCATTATTAACATTTATTGTCATGTGGTCAAAGTTATTCCAATTACTGCGAGTCAAGAACCACCCTAAGGATTGATTCTTACTGAATTGCATCTTTTCATTATAAAAGAGTGGCTTAAGTCACACAGCTTTCTCTTTTCGTGAAGAAACTAGGGCAATTTTCACAGGATCAACCTTTAGTTTTCCTTTAACAACACACCCCGTTCGTTTCAAACACTCTAGTACTGAATAGCTTGTAAAAGTGTTAATGGTAATTTTCTTAGCATCTTTATTTGCCAAATACTCCAGAAAGTAAGTATATTTGTTCATAGGGAAATCAGCCAAGTATTACTTCGTACCAATATTTTCCAGATAAGACAAAATGTGCTTTAAAACATAAAATTATAATAAATAAGACATTTTTTTAAACACTCACAGTATGTTTCTATCAGCCTACACATACAAAATAATCTCAAGCATAAAAAACTGCTAACTAATTTCATCATAAATCAAATTAGACCAAACTCATACAGTTTCTCGACTCGATATACACTATATCGACTAATTTGCGTCCACCACGAAAAACCAAAAATACAATTTATATTGACTATATTAAAATATCAATATCTTCCATATACGTTTATTTCGACCAACATGTGGAAAACGCGACGCATTATACTTACAATTATACAAAAATATACATCGACGCAAAATAGTTAGCAATTTTCTAAAAATATACGCATGACGCAAAATAGATAGAAATTAAGAAGCAAAAAAGTGCGTAGAATAAAAATCGTATAATTTCATTTTAAACTACACAATAAAAAATGTCGGGTTACCCATTTTTCCCGCGTTCAATATACGTCACTAAAATGCCTTCTACTACCTCCTCGGGGA
>RXPK01002385.1:0-77755 GCA_004143645.1 Protaetia brevitarsis | reverse complement strand
TGGTTTATTAAAGAATTCAATAAAGACAGTTTTACTGTGATTAATCATAAGTCATTGGTTGTACACCAATTGTCAAAGTTTTCCAAAGCAGAATTTATCTTCTTTAGCAAACTGTCCTTATTACTATCAGATAAGATGATACAGGTGTCGTCAGCATAGAGAATACTTTACCTTGTAGAATGGAGCTAGGCAAGTCGTTGATAAACATAAGAAAATCAGTGGTCCCAATACTCTTCCTCGCGGGGTACCTATATCCATATTAAATTCGCTTGATTTTGCATTAACGATTTAACAGTAATATTTCTATGTTCCAAGAAAGATACTACCCAGTCAGAAATCCACGTATACCCAAAGCGGATATTTGTCAGATACAAAAGATGTCTGGATACTATCAAAAGCTTTAGTCAAATTCAATAAAATCCCTAGCACGTATTCCCCCTTATCCAATTTATTCCCGTATAAACGGTACACATTCTGTTGCTTCCCGTTTCAGTAGAGTAGTTAGGTCTAAACCGTGTTGACTATTAGTGATTAGGTTCTTTTTAACCAAAAAATCATAGATTCTAGAGGCAACCATTTTTTCAATTATCTTAGAAAATATACTAAGTAAAGCAATAGGTCTGTAGTTCTCTACGACAGATAGATCACTTTTTAAAATATGGCAGGACATAGCAGATTTTAACAAGAAGGGAATCTGCCACTATAAGCTGAAGCATTAACAATTACAGCAGATAGGGTGATAAAAAATGTGAACATTTTTCACTAACATAGCAGGAATTTCATCAAAAACCTATTGATTTTTATTTGGCAGGCTCATAATGGTGCGGTAAAACCTCCTTGTGAGTAACAGGGTAGTAAACATGGTTGGTTACAGTTTAGGCTGGTCGTGCAATTGGTCATACTGCTAGATGGAAAATAATCAGAAATTTTTGTATTAACCACGGTGGAAATTAATACCCAAAATATTCGCAATTCATCTAGATCATTAACAGTCCTATTGTTAAAATTTATTTTAATTTCAGAAAGTTTTTTGGAGTGATTATTTATGTCGTTAACTATTCGTACTAAAAATATCTTTTAAAGGTGCTTTAATAATTTGTTTTTTTAGTTAACATTTTATGATTAATCGTGAATGAATACTAAACGGCAACTTTTAATACTATATTTTACCAACAATTTTTTGATCCAGACAAAACAAAAATATAATTTCCTTAACATTATCAGTACAAACAGAAAACATCCTTTTCCGTACAGGTATTACGTCTCCCTAAAATCTAATCTACGTTTCACAGTTTCACATTCACGTCCAAAAGATCACCACACTTAAATTTTCTTGCTTCGTATCTCAAGCAATACCATCACATAAAATTTACTCCTCATAATAAACAAAATTCCAAACGAATAAAAACAGATTGAGACAACGCAAGTTCCATATAAATATTGGGAATATTAGATCGCTAATCCGAAAACCGACACAATACAATACATCGTCTTATTCTCCCACCTCACCGTGCAAGTTCCGTCCGTCGCACTGTCCCAATAGCAGGAACTGGCCGTGTGCAGACCGGCACCGGTCTTCTGCATGATCGAACAGGTCACCACGTACTTGAAGGACTCTTCAGTTTACTCACGCGCTCAGGCATTGCTCGGAAACGGTCGCGCTCCACTGATTGACTTTATCTTGCTGGTAGATGTTGCCGCCGATCGTCGCCTCGATGGTATCGTTGATGATCTTGCTCAGTCGTCCCACGAATTGATTTCCGTCATCATCCATGCTTGACAAGGAAATTTTGAACACCTGACGTACTGTAAATGACGTCTGTCAGGTAATTTTTCCGTCCGAACATGGTCATTTGATCGATTTCCTGCTGTCTGGTGCTCGACTGGGATTGTTGTTGCGGATCTTCGCGCGGTACTTCTGCCGTCTTGGACATGGTGCCGTGTGAACAGTAAGGCTGTACGCGACCGAATGTCGTGGATTTTAGCGACTGTGTGAGAGCTCTAGTCGCGCCGGCATCGTGCGCGTCGTTATTTCGGTACGGTTTTACGAGATGTCGACACGCCAATCTCTCTGCGTCCTTTCGCGAGGAACGTGTGAGGGATTTCCGAGGCGAAAGTAGGTATATAGCGGATATTTTGTTATGTAAATTTGCGAGGTAACACGTAAAATCACCTCGCAGGATCGTAGGTTGGATATTCGACGAAAGTTTGTAACTTGAAATAATTATTTCTAATACGCTGTGTGCGTGCCTGCAATTAAAACCACATCACCATTAAGTTCTTGGAAAAGAATATTTATTAGTAGGTATCAAAAATGCTTATGACATATACAGAGTGTTTCATTGTGAGGGAATTGCTCCATAACTCGTAAACAGTACAGATTTGTTATGAAAGAAGTTTGCCGAAATATGATTTCTTTAAGATCAGATGGCATTTATCCAATTACGCTACAAAAGGTTGCGGAACTTTTCTTGCAAAGGCTTAGTATGTTATTAGGGAGAAGGATATATAACAATGGCCTGGAGACCAACCAGAGTTATTTTTTCCAAAACCTAGGAAAAAAAAACTTGACTCTAACAAGGAAAGACACTCAACTGTATCTTTCCGATTTTGATAAAATTTGGTAGGAATGTAGAACACCGAAAAATATTTGGCACTTATTTATTTTAGCATCCCGTTTTCTGGGTCTAGGGCATTGATTATATATAATATAGATAAACCACGTCCATAGGAGGCAATGGCAACGCTTAAATTTGAGCTTTTGGACCACGCCGCTATAAGCCGCAACCGTTTCCTGGTCCAAAATATAAGTGGGATATCTAAGATCTCAACCTATGTTAACTCATTAGCTTGAACAGTGTTACGCTTCTAAATAACAGATAGTGCTGTTTACCACGCATATACATTGCCCGCGCCATATATGAAATATTCAAATTGTAAAATTTGATAATTAAAGAAAATGCAGACAAACTATCGATACATTCATGCCGCAATTGTTATTATTATTATTATATTGTTATCATGCTACATCTATCTATAATATAAAATAAATCGTACAGGATATATAATCGTAAGGTGAAAATCAGTATAATATTAATAAGTCTATGTTTACGTTCGATTTTCGACCAATATAGAAATACTTTAATTTTAATTTTTTTATTGTAAGTTTGAATAAATAGTATTAGCAAACGTTTATTTACATAACATAATAAGTCTCACTCCGCTTTTTTTCCTGAAAAAGTATGAAACAACCACAAAAACGTTTTTCCTCCTAAAAAAGTATGTGTAAATTTTTAGACATAATAACTTATTGAACCAAGAACATGTGTTTTCATAACTTCCACTTTTTCCTAGGTGACGATATTCCGCATGTTGTGATAACGTAGGTATTTGTAAAAAGATATTTTTTTCTATTTGTTCAAAGTAAGGAGAGGGGTGAATGTCTTTTCTCCTCACTCGATCTAAGATCTAAGGGTCTGTTATTTATGAAGTAAGCTCTTTATAATTTTAATTAGATATTATTATTTTGTTTCATTTGAAAGCAAAACATATTATTTTGAAGTTTTGCTTTTCAAAGCTATAACAATTTTGAAACTAACTAATTTTGATATAGTACACATATGATCTCCTTTCAGAATAGGATATGACAGCTGTATGATCAGGATCAATTTTGTATACAGGAATTCCGAAAAAAACGATTTTTTTTTGCTCAAATTAAACGAATCTTCATAATTGGACATAGCGTTAAATTTGAAACAACATTTTCTAATAAAAGAATGGGATACTTTGCTCTTAGGGTAGTTTCATATTTTTGACCTTCCCTCGTATACAATTAAAGTTTAGGCAAATTTGATAAAAGGTATTTTAGTTTCTAGACATGTAGAGGCAATTTGTAAGAAGAAAGATTTACTAAATTCAAAGACAATTCCTTTCTTTTTTTTCTTTTATATTATTATGTTATATATTTATTGTATTATATTTATTTATGAAAGTTATGTAAAATAATTAGTGCTTCAACTTTTATTCACAACTTTTTCTCCTAAAACTACTAATAAAAGCTCCAGCATAAATGATATTTATTTGCGCTCACGCTGTATATATTATAAAGTATTTAGTAAGCACCTATTGCTTGTATGTTTAACACTCACAGTTTTGCTATTACACACATTGCTTTATTGCAAGTAGTTTGGTTTTACTTTAATTTATGTACCAGAATAAAAAAATAAGATTAAGGTATATAAATTTTGATTTAAAACTATTAGTTGCAACACAATTTGTACTCGATATTTTTACCGGCATATATCACATTTTTAACATCTGTTTATTACTTTTTACGTATCCAGTTTTATACACGCAAAAAAATGTAAATTCAATGAATGTGCCACTCTTCGCTAGAGTACGTCTATGTAGTTAGATTTTCATAAATGCTAAAATAAATTTGACGAAAAATTTAATTTGAATATGTATATGTAGACGACATCTTATGACACTTTAATTGGCTATTTTGATAAAGTGGCTGTTGGTATATCTATATTATACATAATCAATGGTCTAGGGGGAATAATGGGAGCTCAAAGTTTTTCCAAAAAACACATTTTTTGCAATATTTCAAAAACGAGAAAAGATATTGTTCGAGCGTTGAAGTACACTATCGTTAGACCTTCATTCTGAAAATTATAGGCCAATATGTCTCTTCATCATCATTTCCGAACATTTCAGAAATGATTGCCTATCAACAACTTTTATCTTTTTTTGAAAAACAGGCAAACACACGGAAAGCACACGGTTTCTTATCCAGCGGTTTGAAAATAATTACTTAACAGCAGGGTTATTTCTAGACTTGACAAAATGAGAATAAATTTGACTCGATGTCGCACAAGATTTTTTTCGGATAAATTATACAGCTACGGCATAAGAGGTGTTTCTTATGAGTGGTTTGAGTCGTACTAATGTGCTAGACGACAAAGAGTATAATTAAATTCCCCTCAAGGCAACTCGGAGTGGATGGATACTCTTATAGGTGTAGTACAAGGAAGTGTCTTAGGACCTTTATTATTCTTAATATTCATAAATGATATCACTGTTTAAACACTGTTGTCAACCACAAAATAGTGAATTTTGCAGCTGATACGAATTTATTGTTCTGGGGCAGTGATTTTATACTCTTCAAGAATCGAGTTCTTCACTGTACTACTGTACAGTGATGTCCTTCAGTGCACTGTTGAAAATTTTCACACTTTTTTGACTAATTTAATAGTCAGGAGAGGTCCACACTCTTTTCGTGTTATTTTGTCGAGAACTATATGAGTTTAATTTTGACGAGCAAAGATAGTCAAGTATTGTCTATTGCTAAGGGGTTATTTTGTCCAACTGACACGTGGAATTATAAAATACATCTAGTTACATTTTGTTTGATCTAGACTAGACAAATTTACTAGCTGTTTAACTAATGAATCGATCTATTGATTGATTTAAACACCTTTTCTAAAAACGACGTTTTTTTATATGCAACTCTTATTTCTTAGTGCTATATATTCTCTCTTTAAGACGTTTTCTCAATTATAAATATGCAGAACTACTCATTCAAAAGTTTGGTTTCAACTAAACGTACCAATTTCAAAATGATTTTAATTTAATTACGTAAATAGATGTTCCAATACATCTTTAAGATGTTGAATTTTTTTTATCCACACTGGAATTAACGTTTAATAACACAAGGTTACACTTTGCAGGTCAATACACGTTGGTGGTTTGTTTGTATATGTTAATACGCAGAAACAAACCGAAACAGATACACGTGCAATGCACGTGGTGCGTATAATGCATATACGTATTAGATTAGGTGGGGTTTCTATATTTCTGTCCGAGGGAAAAATTTTGATTGGTTAACGCTTCTGAATGTCTAGAAAAATAGTAAATCCTCATATCTGAAGAAAGAATTCACACGAAATTCTAGTAATTTCTGTTCTATTAAACACATGTAGTCAATTCGTCTGGCAAAGTTTGTAAAAATCAACACTAAAATATTTGACTAGCGCAAAATTAACGCCAACACCGTAATATTTTCAACAGTGTGGTTTAAAAATAATGAACTAATAGCAAATACAAGTAAAACCAAAGCTATCCTTTATAAATTAAGCGATATTTTTGAAACACCGGATAAAATATGACTTTCTTTAGATAATTTTCCACTGTACAGATATTGCAAAGTTTTGGGTATCACTATTGATGATAGAATGGGAATAACCATATTTATAACCTTTGTGGAAGCCTTAGGAATACATGCTGCGCGCTAAGAATATTAAGGTCAGTGACAAATCGGCAGACTCTGATGATAATGGTATACCATGCCTACGTGATATCGTGGGGGGTTACGGCATTCCAAGTCGGATTATTTTAATATAATACTATTATGGTCATTTAAAGAAATATATAATAACTTTTATTTTACGAACATAAATATAGGTACTGTATAAAAGTCAACAAAGGAAATACAAAACAAACCAGAGCAGGCAACCAGACATACACTCAAATCAAGTTCTTTCTTAGCTTTTATAAAGATAAAGTAGAACCATATTATATATGTTTTTTTTATAACTGAAAAACTTTCTTTATTTGCGAATATTGACGCTGGATTTCGACATTTTTAGGAATGGGTGACGGCCACCGATGTCAAGATCACCTTAGATCGTCTGAACACCTTCGGAGACGAATTATTCGGCGATGCCAACGTTCTGCGCTCCTATTTCTATGCCATATCTGACGTGGCGGTCGGGGCGCGCTGCAAATGCAACGGCCACGCCTCCGAATGCATAGATTCCTACGCGCGGGACGGCACCTCCAGGAAAGTGTGCAAATGCGAGCACAACACCGCAGGCCCGGACTGCAACGAGTGCCTGCCGTTCTACAACGACGCTCCGTGGGGTAGGGCGAGCGAACGTAACGTGCACGAATGTAAACGTAAGTCGCAGTTGAAATAATATAGAATTCGGCAAAGAAAAAGAAATGGTAATGATAAAAAGTGCTTTATTTACGTAGCCGTTTACAAAATTGCAAAAGAATTCCTGTTTCAAGTAATTATGAAAGTTTTTAAACGTTTGAGAGATTTAATAAATCTTTCGCTAATTATGTGAATATTGGCTTTGCTAATTCGCATGCTGTCACGACACTGGATCATCAGTAGCAGTGTTCTGTTAACATATGGAGAGACATCATTGGAAACAAACTTTTAACCCTTTTACTGGGTTTAATTTGAGAATCATGCGCATTCGCAGTTGGTCGCTTGCGACTATAGTCGTCTTCAGCAGTGAAAGGGTTAAACACATGCAACATGCCCTTCTGACATCTACTTGTGTACTAAATAAGAATTGTTTGCTGACGTTCTTGCCTATAATGCCATCTGGTATCTGGAAATGAGATTCTCATGACAAGAATCAAATTAAATAACAGAGAAATCGCTACTTGCGGATGTAGTAAAACAATTAAAATATTAGCTATGTTCGCGGAGGAATCACAAACTAGCCAGAGCCAATCATATACTGTAAAATCAGTCAGAAAACAGTTTTGGATTTCTGTGAACCAATCGAATCGCGTGTGACTAGTTTGTGAATCCTCCGTGAACACAGCTATTATACAGGCTGTATCAAAAATTGCTTGGGTGTTGACTACACGACATAATAAAGCACAAACCCGCCGAAACCGGATTTCATCATTAAAAAATAAAAAAAAAGTAAAATTTAGAGCCAAAAATTCTTTAGTTCGGGCCTGATGCAAGGAAACGTCATGTTAAGTACCCGCTAAACCTGGTATTATGTATAAATACATTGCACTCATTCAGTATTATTCTTAATGGTATGCCGCAAGTTCATTTAACGTCATTCTGAATAAATAAGTGTGCCCTTGTAAAAATAGCAAAACTGAGGCATTTTAAATTTCTTCTTTTTATAAAATTAACATTCCTTTTTTGTTAAGAGCATTCTACGTAAGTCTACAAAGTATTATTTTTAATATCCTGATAAGACGTTCGAGTTTCACCGGATATGCGACTTCAGCAGTTACAAAAAAAGCGTAAATATTTTTCTTTTGCTTTGTCGAATCGAGAGTTAGTTGTTAATAAACGGTACCACATGACCAGAGTTATTCTTTGGATTTATTTAATCAAATAGCGCAAAATGAATTGAATCGAATTACACAGAAATAAATGTAGATACAGAAAATTTGCAAACACGCCTTTTTACTATTATATCGCGCGAAAATGAATCTATACATTCCCGCGCTTTTGCCGATGCATCAAGCTTCGATTTTCTTTATATGAAATCATGATGGTCCTGAAAAGGATCGTTTTTTCGAGATGGGAAGAATTTAAATAAAATGTTCGAAGTGGCTTGCACTCCAAGCGGCGATCCACACAAAACTAACAAGTGCGGCTCTAGCCCACGGCATTTATAAAATATTTTTTTTCTCGTTAATGCTTACAGATAGAAGACCCCCTGTGCATTAAGACTTTTTGATTGTATATGATTACAGCTGCTACATATTATTATATTTACCTCTATATCTGATACAGCCTGTATAATATTTCTCAAAATCTGAAAAATAAGGTTATTCCGGCCATTTGTGTTGAGCAAACCAGCACAATATAATATACAGGGTGAGTCCATTACTCCGATATCTATCGATATTGACTTTAACATCTCTCATAAAAGATTTTTCAATGTGGCATCAGACATGACGGAAAGAAGAGCACGTTCTAAAAATATTTTCACGTTCACGGAGTGTATTAGTTTTCCAGGACCGTACTCAACTTAATTTTTTTCAAATGAAACCATACTCATTTTTTTAGGCATACTGATTTGTTGTAGTGAATGTTACAAATACATATGTTCGTTTCATATTTCGAATGCAAGGTTGCCAAGTTATTTAACATTTTACATAACATTTTCAAAATGTTCATTTAACATTTTTTTCCGGCATTATCATTAATAATAATAATAATATATTTCATTTCATTTTGCAAAAGATGCATAAAAAATGCCAAAAAACAGCAAAACAAGTAACAAACGGAAAGAAAAAACAATGTACACACATGTTAAAACAAAAAGAGTCAAAATATGAATCAAAACAGCAAGAAATCATTTATGGTGTAATAGGCGTTACAAATTAGGTTTTCTTTTAATTTTTTCTTATACAGAGCATAAGGTAACGCTTTTATATTGTTTGGTATATGATTATATATCCTGATGCAATAGTGTAGAGCATTCCTTTGTACTTTTGATAAATCTGTCTGAGGCGCCAGTAGATGTGGAGTCACAGTATTCCTAGTATTGTGAGTGTGGAGTAGCTCATACTTATGAAAAAAGTCTGCATAATTAGCTTTAACAAATAATGCACATTCTAGGATATATAAACATGGCAAGGTAAGTAAATTATTGTTTATAAAATATGATTTGCAACTGTCTTTGTTCCTTAGATTAAAAATAGCCCTAACACTTGATTTTTGTAGCTTGAATATACGTTCCATGCCGACAGAATTGCCCCAGAAAAATACGCATACGTCAAACGGGAGTTTATGTATGCATTATATGCACTAAGTGCAGCTTCAAGGCAAACACATCACATTCACATTGACAATTAAACTCTAAAATTTGCTGAGTAGCTTAGGAAAGCTTAGGTCTTTCTTATGAATTGAATGTTATTTGGTAAAATTATACAGAGTGGTCTCCAGATGCAATCAACTTGTTTGATATTTAAACGGCTTTTACTTTGTTATTTTAAATTGAACACCCTATATTTTTTATTTCATCATAGGCACTTTTTTATGATCTTTCATTTTTGGTACCAGTAGAGTATACTTTCTGAGATAATTTGACATTATTAGAAATTGTCCCACAAATAACATTTATTCATAAAAGTATACACAGTTAAAGTCAATATCGACCGATATCGGACTATTGACTCACCCGGTATATACCTTTTTCCTAAACCCCCATATAAACAATTCCGCTAATTAACGTCCAGAACAGCTCTTTATGTTATCCGAAGAACAATGGCCAATCGCGATACCCAAAGCTTGCGGCACGAAAATCCGATATCTCGAGAATTTTTAGATAAAAAAACCTCCCGACATTACGGCGGATAGAAAGAGAAGGGATTATATATTAACCATACCGAACCGGCCCCACTCTGCCTATATACGGTTTCGCGAAAGCTTAATAAAAATTTCTTCACTCGGGAGCTGCTGCGCCTTTTCCAGATCCTATATCTCGTCGTTTACGCTGGCGATCCGGCGGGATACTCGATTACCTTTGAGGGCGAACATCGGGGCGATTCTAATTAGCGGACAGCTTGTGACGCTAATTAGGATTGTTGGTTACGCGATAAATTGTGCGAGATATCCTTTCGTTAAAAGCCTGTAAGAATGCGGGGCGTTTTGCAGCGTATTTGTATTGGTCAAAGAACGGTAATTATAGGGTGTTCTTAATTTTGATAACAATCTGTTAATGGTAAAAATATTTCTTTTTACATAAATAGAAATGAAGGCCAGATTTATCTATAAATTTTGCCATGATGAACGTAGTATGACATAGTAATTTTTTAATATTTTAGTGATGACTTTATTACCAATCAAAGAAAAGATACAAAAAAAAATATATTGATGGGACTTAAAATTGAAGTTCCATCATTACCTATATTTCTTTTTGTATCTTTTCTTTGATTGGTAATAAAGTTATTAAATTAAAATATTAAAAAAATTTGCTAAACGTATGTGGTATAGAATAGAATAGAATAGAATATATTTTATTGTCATCGTTCTGTTAAAAAGAACATAGACATACTAATGACACATGTTAAAATTTCTTCAATAGAATAGAAGCTATGTCATACAAAAAGTTTTTAGTTTAGTTTTGAACTGGAATTTGTTACTACAAGTTTTTATATCTTCTGGTAGTTTATTGAAGAATATTATTCCTTTATATGCTGGGCTAAATTCAAATGCTTTCGTACTATGTACATGTGTACTTTTGTTTATTCCATTGCGTGTCGTCATAGTACTATATATATCAGAATTCCTTAAAAAGGTATTTTCATTATTTTTCAAATTCATCAAAATTTCATATATATACAAACACGCCGCGGGGAGAATATTCAGTTGCCTAAATAAAGGACGACAAGAAACGTCAAAGGACAAGGTAAATTTTTTTTTAAAACTAGATGTGGCGCCCCAGAACAAAATGCCATATATTGATCATCATTCATTCAGTCATCAACTCTGATTCTGATATCTAATATCTAATCCAGAAAGAATAGGTTTAAAATATTATTTTATAAATAAAACAATGTTGTCACATGTAGTTTTTTTTATTGCAAATCACTAGTCATTATGTAGGCGTAGAGTATACTAGTATTTTTATACGATCCCAGAAGTGAAAATCCCAGGGTGACAAATCAGAGATGATCTGGGTGGCTAGTTCCAAAGTCTCTGTGGGCCAATCCACCAATCGTGGAACATCAAGATCAACTGCTGATGTACAGCTATAGTGCAATGTGCTGGAGTACCATCCAGTTAATACCAACTGTTTGCTTTGTCACGTGGAGGTAGAGCATTTAGGAAATCACTAACACGCCCTCTGAGTGTCTCCAGATATCCAGCACCATCCAAATTTTCATCGTACACCTAATATGCTACTCTAACGTCCATAATTAAATGAAAAATATTAAAACTACAATGGTCTATAGGTGATTATTGCCCATTATGATATGCGGATCATATTGTGCCCAGTGGTGATTATTTTGGCGATTTACAACACCTTGCCTGGTGAATTTAGATTCATCAGTCCACATGATCTTATAAAGAATTTTCGGATCCTCATCAGTCATTTTTATACACATGAACTCGCAAAAGTCAACTCGTCTTGCCTCATCACCAACACGTAATCCGTACACAGATATCTCAGAAAAAGAATGCATTTTATTTTTCTTAATATTCTGTGGATTGATATTCTTGAAATACCCAATTCCAACGCTACTGCGTATAGTTGAACTCCGTAAATAAGCTTGAAAATAAGGCAAAACATTCATCTCGTTATCTTGATTATCTATTATATATAGGCTTTCGGTATTTTCGAGTTGCCCTTACACTCCCAGTAGCCATAACTGAGCTTCGGGGAGTCATTGTTGGTAGGTCCGGATCGTTCGTTAAATAATTTGCATGTTCGTCCACATTCATCATGAGTACAAAAACAAATTTAGTAAATCATTATTGAAGTATTCTTTATTACAAACTGTACTTTCAGAAGGTTAACAAAATCATTAGATATAACTAACAGCTCCTTGCGGGTTTCGCCGTGTGTCAAAACTTTTGCTCGACGTTTCGCTGTTCATACTGACAGCTTCTTCAGGATAACGAACAGTTCAGTTATCCTGAAGAAGCTGTCAGTATGAACAGCGAAACGTCGAGCGAAAGTTTTGACACACGGCGAAACCCGCAAGAAGCTGTTAGTTATAGTTACACCGGCCGTGAAAGCCTACGCAGTGTTAAAATCATTAGAATTGTAAGTAGATACCTCTGAATCTATGGGCTTAAATGCTTTGACATAAAAATCAACAACATTGTTTCAATTCCTGTCAAAATCAATGCTTACTGGATACGATTTTTGGAGTTTCATTATTGGCTTTTGATAGAAAATATAGAATAACAAGAAAACCGTTGGAAATGGGTGTAGGAGAACGCATAGCGCATCGATGCAAAATTAAATTCTGCATCCGACCATCTAATAATATACAGGGTGTCACATTTCAAAAATCGAACTTTTTGAACTTTGAACATGATGTAATTGGACATAAAATTTTGGACACCTAGTATGCGACAAATTAATTGTCAATGTGGATTTCGAAACTACCATTCCTGTGCTTCCATCTACCGCAGAAGCGTTTACCACTTAGTGGAAAATGGGTAAAAGGCGTAGTATTGAAAATAAAGCTACATATTTCAAAATTTTCAATATAATCAAAATATCTAAGAGACAAATGGAAGTACAATGAGATTCAAAAAGATTGTCAATTCCGCTCCTATAGATAGTAGCAGGGTGTAGGTATATGCCGTGTGTTTTGTAATGAAGGTTTGAACTAAGTCAACTGTTGGAACACCAAGAAAGTAACGGACCTTGTCATTAATAAGGAAAACGTAAACCTAATATATTTGAACTCGCATTTATATAAACGACTATGGTTGGGTGTTTCTGCTTGTAAAAATGAATGTATCAATTTAACTCTTTACTAAATTATTACTTTATTTTACAATTCAGTACTAAACTGGTGTTTAACATAAATTTATTTATTACTTAAAGTATAACATACAATTAGTTATAATTATTAAGTGACAAAACTAAAAATGTTTAAAGAGCGTGTTCAAAATGTCCACATGAGCATTAATGCAAGCGTTAACTCTTCGTTTCATGTTTTCGAAGACATTGATTAGTGTGTGTGCAGTTATACTCTAGACTGCATTGACGTGGCATCTCTCAGTTCTTCTATGGTATGCTGCGGTTTCCATAGATCCTATTTTTTAGATAGCCAAACATGAAGTAATCTAATGGGGTTAGATCAGGCGATCTTGGGGCCATCTTTGCCGCTCCAACTACCCTGTCAGCAAAAAACTTTGAAGATATGGCAAGTTTGTCGAGCAGTCATGTGCTGGCATTATCGTGCTGAAATCAACCTGCTTCAAGCTCATTTTCTTGTAACTCTGCAATAAACAATTCCAACATCTGTGTGTAACGTGGGCCTGTACAGTTTCCTCGAAGAAATTTGGCCCTATTATTTGTTGCCTGGACATAGCTAACTAAACTCCAACTTTTACGGGATGCAATTGCGTTTCTCGAAATTCGTATGGATTTTCTGCAGACCAGATGCGATAATTTTGTGAATTGATATAGCTCGTTAGATGAAACCAGGCTTCATCCGAGAAAAATGATTTGTTTGGCAAGTCATCGTCCCTTAAATTGTTATTAAACCAATGACAATATTCCAATCGCCTATCGTGATCTAATAGTAATATTCCTGTACCGTAGAAACTTTATAGGGATGAAAATGAACTTTCTTTTTAACAGCTCGTTGCGCTGAAGTGTATGATAAGCCTGTAAAATTATAAAATATAATAAACTATTTCACTTGGTGTTAATTGATTTTTTTACCTGCTTGTTGAGCTAATTGACGCAATGGTTTAGTGGGACTCTGATCTAGACGAGTTCGTACATCCTCAATTTTGTTTTCTGTAAGAACTGTCTGATAACCAGATAACTTGCTTTTACGAACGCTTCCTGTTTCTCGAAAGCGGCGCACAAGTCTATAAATCTGTCTGCTTAAAATCAAATCATCGAATTCATAGATCTACAGAGTATATCCATGCCCCTTCATCATTCCGCTGTCCATTTCGGTAATAAGCTTCCAAAATGAATGTTTCGTGCTCTGGCGTGTAGGCATTGTACACTTAACAGATATAAACGTTATATATAGATAGTGTATGTTATGAAATAATTTGCTGTCTTACCACAGATAAATTCCCTTATTTTCTTACAGTATTCAAAAATACTAGTTGTTGGATACTAGATGTAAATAAAACGGTTTGAAAAAAAAATTATAAGATAAATAATCGAAGGATACTACAACACGAACGCCAATGTCGCTAAATGTCAAGAAAATTGATTTAATGTATGAAATTTGTATGTAGCTAACTTCACTCATTAAATTGGTAATAAGTATAGATACATTTTTCCGGAAAACAGTTTTTTCATTACGACAATCATTTTGAATTTTACAGTAAGTGGTTATAAAAAGAGAGGAAAAAAGTCCTTTCCTATCAGGGTTTATTTTAAAAAATCATCGTAACATGTTTCTTCAGAAGTATGAAAGATACGTCGTTATAAAAATATAGAAGAAACTGGTCCGAAATTTGTCAAGAACATCTGCATGGTTAGTGTGTAGATAAAGTTATAAAAAAATTAGATATAAAATATTAAAATTAATGAAAGTATCAAACGCAACATATTAAAGTTAAATGAAATTAAAATGAAAGTAGGTATAGGGAAACAGATCATGAAATTTTCTCAGAAATCCAAAAATGAGACAATACATCGGGTGTTCTATATAAAATGAGGTAAGTTAATGGCGATTTTCAGTATAACCGAAAGAGGTACGACCTTGAAAATATTTAAAAATTAAAGAGAATCTTGACTAAACCTGGAGTCCAAAAATTCAGAAGTTTTTTCTAACCACAAACTTCTGAAGAACAGCTACCGTAAGACACCTGTATACAAAAAACAACGCTAGATATAATCCTTCTGCCAATTTATACACACCCTGTTTTTGCCATTAGAAAAACGCATTCTCTATTGATTTCCATATACCTATATAGCTAAAAAAACACAACAAGGCCACCTTCATTTGACCAAACCCGATCCCAAACAAAGAACAAAAACACAAAACACTTTTACCTCCGTGGGCGTACGACGACTTAGACAAAAGCAGCAGCGCGAAATTTGTTTGTCATCGCTTCAAGTCGAACACCACACGACCGCGGCGGTGTCTCTCCTCCAGAAAACACATAACAGCTCCTACACCGTCCACTGCCCGTTACCTCAACGACGCGAAGATGTCTCGCTTAAGTACAAGAAGCCGAGCACGCACTGACCATCAGTCAGTCGAACGCGCTACACAGTCGAGGCTCAAACGTGTGCGTTACCGTGTGTATGTGTACCTTTCGATTGGTGGGCGCCTACGCACATCTGATCCTCGTCTAGGTCGATTGGAGGCGATCGATTGATTTTGGCCGATGATTTTCGTCATAAATCGACCTGGCGAAGGAAGAAAACTGCGAAGGATAAATGAGCATTAAAGTGATCTGGGTGTCGGGATGGTGCGCATTCGTTCCGAAACGGTTTGTAGAGATTGCTAGACGTGTTAGGAGATGCTGAGAAGGGATTAAGGTGTTCTGGTTTTGAACCAAAACGATGCTGGTGGTATTTTTGGTGGTGGTGGTGTGTTTTTCGCCGGGGATCTACTCGAAGTGGGATGCTCTTACGCCGTGGTTTTATGATTCATGTAAGTTTTTCCGACTGTTAAATTATGATCTTCAGATTATGCATGGTAAATGCAAAGATTTCTTGAGGAACATCTTTATGAATTTTCCATAAAATGCTTAATTGATGATAATTAAATCTAAAGTTTGGGTAGATATGCTGGCAGATCTTCTTATCTCCCTTATGGTTTAAGTTCACTCAAGTAAGTTCAAAGAAATTTCCTCTGGTCTTATAAGATTAATTCCTCCATGGTATCCCTACCTTCCATATATTTTATACACTTTTATTAATTATTTTACAAATAAGGCGATACGATAGATAAAATGCAAGCACACAGTGGGGCCAAATGCATATAAAGTTGTTAAAAATTATAAAATCATTTTTTTTCAGATGAGAGCGCACGAAATGATGCTCAAAAAACTCTGAAGTTAAGATTAAGCAAGCCTAAAATGCTGGTCTTAACGGTAGGTCTGAAAAAGTAGGACGAAAGCACATTAAAATACTGATTTTAATTTAGAATCAAACATCGAGTCATATATAGAGTGGTTTAGTTATAATGAGATGTCTTTTCTAACAGTTGAAACAATTTTGCCCAGGAAATTTTTCTTTGATATTCATTCTTATTAAATGTCTTTTTCTTGATAGAATCCGTCTGACATGACATCTCCAGAAATGTTGTTACAGCCGCTTCACTTTTTGTTTTTAATTCTACCACTTGCTTAGGCGGTATTAATTACTATGTAACTGTGTTTCTATGAGCATAGCTAAGTTCAAAGTTCTGGAGGTGATACAACAATTTATTATAATATTGAAACCTGTATTTGTCCCAATATTTAAAAACCCGTTTGGGGTGGTGGAAACATAATTAAATGATGGATGGTGAGTTCCCAAGACATTTTGTTTTTCGTTCTTGACCCATTTCAAAAGAAATTATTGGGTGTCTTTGATGACTAGAGATCGGATTATATGCAAAGAAAAACTGGGACATGTGCGCATATATATGCATCGATTTTTGAGAAAATATGCATAAACCTGGGGCATGTATGCAAAAAATTGCGACAATATGCAAATTTTTACATAAATATAATAAGAGCAGAAATTTAAACATTAACTTTATTGCACAACATTTTTTCACAACATATTTCTAAAACAATTTAAATATTTAATTATATTTTTCAAAATTGTGTAAAAGAAAGTTTTGTCTTCTATCAGAATGCATATGTTTCGAAATAGAAAAGCTTCTTTCAACATCCACAAATATAATTGGTGCATTTTTTAACTTTGCAATACATTCTAAACTAAAATTAAAGTCGAAATAGTTTACTGCTTCACCTTCCAAAATTGTCTTAACTTTCTTCAATTTCAAATACCCAGCATTTTTATTTATCACTTTTTTTAAATTTATCGTATATAGAATTTCCTGTTGTACCCTTAACCTTCTTACATAGCATATTAAATTCGTCTACTATTTCGACTGATTCCGAGAGCGACATCCCTTGCGTTTCTAGTTTACGAATGGAACTTGAAACAAAGCTATAATTTGAATTAATATACAAAAGGTTTTATAGCAATTCTGTTGATGTTACTACCTTTTTACAGTTTTCTAGAGCAATGCAGTCAGCAGTGATTTCAAGAATTACATTTTTTACTCCTTCAAAATCATCGGCGAAAAAAATTGCAGCCTCTAACCATGTACCCCATCTCGTAATAATCGGTTCAGGAAGCAACTTAACACCGGGAAGTCGCTCCTTATGAAATTGGATTCGTAAAGGTGCTTTTAAAAATTCTTTTTTGACATTGCTAATTAAATCATTAATCAAAGGAAATTGATTCCTAATGTCTCCGATTACACGATTGAACCCATGAGCTAAACAAGTAGTATGAATAATGTTACTATAATTTTTTTTTTAAATTTTGCGCGGCTTTTATCATGTATAGTGCAGCGTCGAACAACATTAGTAAAATCTTTTCACAAGGTATACTTCCAGGTAAAACGAAATTTGATAAACCTTCTTGAACGAATTGGGCAATTGTCACATTATTTGTTTTTTGAAGTTCTTTACAATAAAATTAAATATGATTTACCTACAATATCTTCATGAAGAATCCTATTTAACAAATGGGCAATATAACGGCCACACTTATCCGTACTTTCATCTACCATGATATAAATAAAATTATTCCCTACCAATTGTTGAATTTTTGCTATTGTTTGGTGGTAACAAGATGTGACATAATTTTTTCGTAAGGTACTTTCGTCAAGTATATTATGTTTGCAATATTTTTGCAGAAATGATTTCAAATTAACATAGTTTAATCTTGCTAATGGTATGTTAGACGAAATTAATGCGTTACACAGATCCGTATTATATTCTTCTTGTTCTGAGTTTCGTGAAGTTGATGCTACACATTCACGTATAGATTGCTACACACATGCGGATCGTTTTAGCTTTTCACATTTTCCAATATGTGATGGAGTTTTAGCGTGTTGATCAATCAGGTATTTTCTCTCAGAAGACACCTACAACAACAATTGTCATTTTATATCAAAAGTTAAAGAAATATAAAAACAATTGTAAAGCTTTTAGTAAAATTAAACTTACCAGTTTACTGCAGGCTCGACAAAATATTTTGTCGCCATCCTCTACCAGTTCAAGATATGGCTTAATCCATAAAGAAATTTTGTTCGCTATACTCATCGTATGTACGCACAGTATTTAAAAAACATATTCAATGAATCAATAGTTTATTTGGGAATTAATAATAATAAAACATATTTTCCACATCCCTTCTGCTAGGCGAAATTAAACACGTGCAGTTCTTGGAAAAAAGTGTTAGAGAAACCAATGTAAAAGATTTATCGTTCTGAGAATTGTCGGTTGTTGATTTACATTAGGAATTACTAGGAATTTTTATTAATAGAAAGGATAAGAAAAAGCTTAAATATGCAACATATGCAACTTTTGTAAAAATATGCATAGAAATGCCTAAATATGCAATATATGCAATCACTAATTAGCGCTAATTAACCTCAATTAGTGTAATACGTCTACTATAATTAAAGATATGCAAAAAATAAAGTATATGCACTTTGCATATAATCCGGTCTCTACTTATTATAATGTATTGTTTTTTTCCCATTGTTATCATTAAATTTTTGTAAACTCTTGGATTTTCTTTTTGGTTTTTAAAACAAACATCTTAACTTGGCAAACAACAAAAGTTTTGGCTGTTATATGGAATCTATCATTATATGAGTCGTAGCTCGTTTGTTTTTCATTTTAAAGTTATACAATTATAACAATATTGCCTGCAGAAACTGATTTTGTATCAATTGGTAACAAAAAATATACAGGGGGTTCCATTTAAAAAAAAAAACAAAGTTATCTATTATATCTCGTAAACGCGATTTGCAATTGTTTTTTTCTGATTACACGGGGGGTAATCAGGGTAAAAAAACCCTACATCTTTGATGATTTAACCAACATCGTGGCTGCAATATTAACAAAATTAGCAACAGTGCGCCGATAACTTTGAACAGCCTGTATATATAGCCTTTTTCAAATGCAAAAAAAAAATGTAAAGTTAACAATTATATTTTTAAATTTTAGGATATAAATTTTGGAAAAATGATTGAAGAAAACATATTAATTAATTAAAATAATATATAAATATATTTTTATACCTCTAGTTACTTTTAGCCTGATGATGACAGCCTAACAGCAAGAAACTAGTTGCTCTTTAATAAAAATTTATGAGAAGAAAGCCCTTAATTTTTATTTATATAATAAAAATTGTTAAAATGTCATCTAAAACCAAAAAAAAAAAAAATAAGTCAACTTAATCTTTTAGCATCTATCTAATAATATTTGTTATGTATTTGTACTCGTTACATATTACCTAACCTACAAAGAAAAAAAAACCCTTGCTTTCCTTTAGGATCTATTTGATCAAAATATTAGTACGACCAAGTTCAAATCGTACAGATATACGACCTTCTATTATTGGAACTACTAACTAAACAAGAACTACCAAAGGAGTAAAGCATCCTGAAGTTACCTTTCCGTTTAGAGAGTATTTTTTCGTCGAGCCACAACACTTCGCTTATGACGACATAATCTCTTTGTACTTAACCGCTTCAGAAAACAAAATATGTGATGTGTTAAAGAATAAGAACAGCAGTAATAATTCACTAGCATTCACTGTTATTGAAGATGGAATGCTAATGGCCACTACTTTTATCATTATGATCGTAAACAATATTCAACGTCTATCTAACGCTTCCTACATCATGTCGTTATCTAGCAACTGGTATTGTGTACTGGAGGTAATCATTGTGCATTATGGATAGTTACGCTCGTTAGGTATATGCTTTGGAGACTCGAATTATTTTGCTATATGTACTATGAGATTCAAAATGATTGTCGTAAGAAAAAAACTGTTTTCCGGAAAAATTTATCTATACTTATTACCAATTTAATGAGCGAAGTTAGCAACATACAAATTTCATACATTAAATGAATTTTTTTGACATTTAGCGACATTGGCGTTCGTGTTGTAATATCTTTCGATTATTTATCTTATAATTTTTTTCAAATCGTTTATATTTATATCTAATATCACCAACAATAGTATTTCTGAATACTGTAAGAAAATAAGGGAATTTATCTGTGATAATTAGCTCAACAAACAGGTAAAAATCAATTAATATTAAGTGAAATAGTTATTTCCATTTTATAATTTTATAGGCTTATCATACACTTCAGCGCAATGAGCTGTCAAAAGAAAGTTACATTTTCATCCCTATAAAGTTTCTACGGTACAGGAATTATTACTATTAGATCACGATAAGCGATTGGAATATTGTCATTGGTTTAATAACAATTTAAGGGACGATGACTTGCTAAACAAATCATTTTTCTCGGATGAAGCCTGGTTTTATCTAACAGGCTATATGAATTCACAAAACTATCGTATCTGGCCTGCGGAAAATCTACACGAATTTCGAGAAACGCAATTGCATCCCGTAAAAGTTGGAGTTTGGTTAGCTATGTCCAGGCAACGAATAATAGGGCCAATTTTCTTCGAGGAAACTGTAAACAGCCCAACGTTACCAACAGATGTGGAATTGTTTATTTGCAGAGTTACAAGAAATGGCCTTGAAGCAGGTTATTTTCAGCATGATAATGTTCCTGCACATACTGCTCGACAAACCTGCCAATATCTTCAACAGTTTTTTGCTGACGGGTTCGTTAGAGCACAAATATGGCCACCAAGATCGCCTGATCTAACCCCATTAGATTACTTCATGTTCGGCTATCTAAAAAGTAGGATCTATAGAAACCGCATGCATACCATAGAAGAACTGAAGATGCAGTTTTATCATTAATAATTATACTAATTGTATGTTATAATTTAAAGTAATAAATAATTTAGTTAAACACCAGTTAGTACTGAATTATAAAATCATAATTTAATAAAGAGTTAAATTAAATACATTTCATTTTTACAAGCAGAAACACTAATCCATAGTCGTTTATATAATGCGAGTTCAAATATAGGTTACGTTTTCCTTATTTATGACAGATCCGTTTACTTTCTTGTGTTTCAACAATGACTTAGTTCAAACCTTCATTACAAACGCGACATATACCTACACCCTGTCACTATCTATAGGAGCGCAATTGACAATCTTTTTGAATCTCATAGTATATATATCGACAAAATCAACGTAGTCCCGCCTACTCGGCGCACGTGCTCCGTCGTCACTCTTTTGCTCGCGATGTGTATAAAAAGGAACGTCGCGTCGCGTCGTTCACTCGTTTCGCTGCGTTATATTTCATGAATACAGGGTGTATCAAACAAAAAAGTAAATTTTGCTTGGGTGTTAACTACACGACATATAAAGCACAAACCCACCGAAACCGGATTTCATCATTTAAAAATAAAAAAAGGAAAATTTAGAGCCAAAAATTCTTTAGTCCGGGCCTGATGCAAGGAAACATCATGTTAAGCACCCGCTAAACGTGGTATTATGTATAAATACATTGCACTCATTTAGTATTATTCTTATTGGTATGCCGTAAGTTCATTTAACATCATTCTAAATAAATAAAGGCCCTTGTAATAATAGCAAAACTGAGGCATTTTAAATTTCTTCTTTTTATAAAATAAACATTCCTTTTTTGTTAAGAGCATTCTACGTAAGTCTACAAAGTATTATTTTTAATATCCTGATAAGACGTTCGAGTTTCACCGGATATGCGACTTCAGTAGTTAAAAAAACGTAAATATTTTTCTTTTGCTTTGTCGAATCGGGAGCTAGTTGTTAATAAACGGTACCAGATGAATCTGTGTTATTTCTTTTGGATTTATTTAATCAAATAACGCAAAATGAATTGAATCGAATTGCACAGAAATAAATGTAGATACAGAAAATTTGCAAACACACCTTTTTACTATGATGTCGCGCGAAAATGAATCTATACATTCCCGCGCTTTTGTCGATGCATCAAGCTTCGATTTTCTTTATATGGAAGCATGATGGTCCTGAAAAGGATCGTTTTTTCGACACGAAAAGAATTTAAATAAAATGTTCGAAGTGGCTTGCACTCCAAGCGGCGATCCACACAAAACTAACAGCGGTAATGGCTGAATGATAGTGGTATGTGGGGGTATACTCGGGACAGCATTTAGGTTGGGCACAGGTGCGGCTCTAGCCCACGGCATTTACAAAATATTTTTTTCTCGTTAATGCTTACAGATAGACCCCCTGTGGATTAACACTTTTTGATCGTATATGATTACAGTTGCTACATATTATTATATTTACCTCTATATCTGATCACACCCTGCATATATTAAGATCAGAGTAATAGATTTTATTGGTTATGTACAGCCGAGGATGTTGTTTTTGGGATTCACGTGCTATGTAGCTTCCTATACAGAAACCGCCACTGTCGAACAAGGGTTAGGGTGACCTTAGATGTGTAAGAAATTAGTTTACACCTAAAAAAAGATTTGCAACGTCATTTGATGGTAATTACTCAAACCAAAATCGGATAACCAATTAATTTTTTTCTTTGGAGAATTCGCAATATTAACATTCACCGTCCATAAAAAGTTTCTTAATTAAGTTTCATTAACTAAATTGAGTGAATAAAAGGGTTTTTAAGTACCAGTGTGCGTATGCTTTGCAAAAGAAAACTATAGGGCTATAATATATGTTTTATACTTTTTGCAAAGGAGCTGTTTAATTGATCAAATAACATTGTGGCCCGGATAAGCCGTCCGTAGGGTCCATTATATGGATTTTCTGTAGCTAATGAGACGGTTACATCCGGCCATTTTGTAACCGCTGGCGAATACTGACAGATACCTGAACGAAAAGAAACGAGGCTTGGGTATATAATTGGACCCGGGAGCTAATGAATAACGAATAAAGAATGGATATAGCTGTTGTGTTTGAGCCACTTACGAAAATGACATTTTTGTTCGTTTACTGAGATAAATCAGATTATCCAAGCATTCACAAAAAGTACTGCAGAGAATGATAAAAAATCCACGTTTAAAATTGTCGATCCAACATATTGTTCTTACAAGCAAACGCACTCAACTGGTTGTTTTCATGGAAAGAAAAAAAAGTAGGTGTTGCTTCTGCGAAGTTTGTTGACTTCTCTTGGATTGCTTTTCCAATCTCTCCGATAACTTGGATGTTTATCTAGTCACCAATCATATCCACACTTCGAGATAGCTCTCCTTCACACAGTTTCGTTAAATTTTAAGTGTTACCATTGTTTATATACATACTAGTTAGTTAACCTTATGGACAAAATAGTTGGATGGATTTTTGAACATTTTGGACAAAAGCGGTAGATGGCAGCACGCCGTTGATGTCCGTCTCGATTTGATTATAAACTTTTAGTTAGTACTACTACATAACAGATGCTTCTTTACGTGTCGGTAAAATATTATTTAATTGCAATAGTTACCTACGTAAGTTGTAAGAGATTGTAGGTGAGGCCGGGGAAGGAGAAGGTGGAAAGGCGATGACGCTGTAATGGACTACGCCACGCGATAATTCTCGCTGTTACATTGAAAGTTTGTTTATTAAGAAGAATAAATATTTAGTTTGTAATATATATTCGTTATTTTTTACCATTTTAACCTTTACTTTTCTTTAGTTTCTAATTTCATTTTATGCTCTATATAGTGTGTAGTTCTAAGTTTTGTGTTATATTTATATATATTTTTATTTGATTTACTTATGTTTACTATTGCCATAATAGTAGAATTCGTTTCTCTATATAAAATAAACATGTAATTTGGGAGTACAAATCGCCATTTATATTACGTTATATGCACCACGTTACTTATTAGGTTTGTTTGTTTAGTCTGATCTAAGCAGAATCCATGGAATTTACGCGCTTTGTTTCATTTTAGAGCATGATTGTGTGTGTTGTTTGTTTAGAGCAACCAAAATCCAGATCACAAGAGTTACCCTTTCTGCTCGCGGTCCGACGTCCGAGCAATTACGAGCAATTTGTGCAACATAACCTAATCGCCGCTAATACCGTTTGTAAACTGTCGTTTGTATAATGTAATCCGATTTTTACCTGCATCAAATATGCACGATAGGATTAATTATATGATATACCAACGTGATTGATGTAAAGAAAGATTATTATATTTTTAAAAACTTCACTTGGTAGGTACAAATACTAGTATATGATGCTTTTTATGTAGTCTAGATTTCATTAGTTTGAAAAAATTACTTATTACTTTTCTATTCATAATAACTGTGACAATTTGACAATAGTAAATAATAAAATTAAGCTTATAGCAATCGAGCGCGTTTGTGTACATTTTAACCATTAACAATCAAAAGTTACAAAAATGACGTGCGTAGATACTGCTCCAAGCACACAAACAAACAAACTATAAAAACAGCATACATGATGACGCGTCGCGCTCTTTCTCTTGACTGCCTGAAGAAAGTTACGAGTAACCTTGTTATCAGGATGTTGCCCAAAGGTTACCTCGTAACTTTTCAGGCCGCTCAAGAGAAAGAGCGCGAAAATGCATCATGCTATGGTGTTTTTAATAAGTAAAGTGTGCATATATATAAAAATAAATGGCGATTTGTACCCCAAACATACTAATTTTATCATATATAAAAACGAATTTCTATTATTATTGTAATAGTAAACATAAGTAATCAAGTAAAAAATAATTTTGTAAATATAAGAAAAATTATATAAATTCCCGCCTTACACCAGTTGAAGTTAGCGACAGTACCGCTCTACACGGGAGAAGCGAAGATAGTAATAGGGAGCGGAGGAGGAAGGTTTTCGTATATACGTTCGAACGAAAAACCCGCTTTTTTATAAAACTTTAAATATAAAAAGGCATCGAACTACAGATTTATACATATATTATCAAACTAAATACTTATTCTTCTTAATAAACAACATTTCTGATTGTTATAAACACAAATATAGTAAATTAATTAAGAAAACAACTCATTAATTAAAAACTAAGAAAATAAAAATTGAGAAGTAGATTTATGTTTTTTTTTTTCTCGGCAAATTTTCGTCCTTTTAGATTTAACTTTTCTCTTTTCAGTGATTTTTGTTTAAGTTTAAATATTTTATTCTTAAAAGAAAAAAACCTCAATTTAGGAAATTGTTCAATTAATGTTTTGTCAACAAGAACGTGCCTTTCAATATACTTTCAATTTCTTTATATTTATAACAGAATACCTCAGAATTCTAATCTTCTAATCTAAACAAACACGAGAATTATCGCGAGGTGCGTCATCACAGCGTCACATGCATCCACCCTCCCTTTTCCCCAGGCGATACAATTCGCCAATGCCACTAAATCACCGATACGGATTCCGCGTTTCCGCAGATGATAAAACACAGAAATCTGTCTCTACTCTGACCGAATACCTGTTATATAATAACGTTTTCAATCAATTTACATTCACCGATAGAGTGCACCACTTCCCTGAGCAATACTTTATTTTTCCGAAAATGCATTACGTTGACTAACTAGATATATTTAAACAATGGTTTAATTTTGACTAATTTATTTACTGATTCATTCATTGTAGCATTTTATTACAATTTCTTTCTTTTAACACATCGGTGTTTTTTAGTTTTGACATTTGGACAATCTGTTTGCATACAATTGATATTCGACTTCATAGATAGTGCTTATATGATTTATATATCAATTAAACTTTTTAATCTTTTTGCAATAAAATGGTCAATTGGTGTAAAGTTAAATGCAATTCTAATTTTTTTCTAATATTTTTTGTTTATATTGAATTTCGTGTGTTTAATAAAATCCTTTAAATATCGTCGTAAAATCTTTAACTTTCTTCTTGTCCTTGGCAAAATTAATCTATATATTGATTATAAAAAATGGTACATTAGAAATAAAAGCAGTATTATTCCACTAAAAGCAAAAAAAAATCTTTAACCAAAGTTCACTGACACCTCCAATTCACCAACATAAATCACTTCCTCAGCTCCATTCCACAGATAAGCCCCCAGCTTACTTCCAACTAGTCTCCCACAGTACAATTCTATTAGTCTAGAGTCTAGACTAATATCTATTATAACATTTTAATTCTTGTACTCGACTTTTTTTTGGTTCGGTCGCAGTGACCACCTTCCAACCTCATCTGCCTGGTTGAACAATAAATCACCGTATCACGTCAAGACATTACCAGCATCATAAATACGAAGGAGAACTTCGAGATGCTTAAACAGATAAGGCGAGGTAATAAAGGGACTATCCTGTCCGGCGAGAAGCATGGGCAAGTTAAGTTGTCCCGTTTCGGAACAAGATCGGATTAAAAAAAGCAGCGGACAAGCAAGGGTAAACGGTGTTCCTATATAAATAAATAAAGATATAAAAGTTCGTCGTTTTATGTGTTAGTCGAATCAGTTACAATGAAATCTCTAATAAAGGTGTAACATAAAATATGGTACACTGTTACGTCATAAAAGAGTTTGAGCCAATAGAAGCATTAATAGGTTTTAAATAGTAAAAATCTTCAATTTCTTAAAACAAATTTTGCCAACTTCATATTACCCATTTCAATACACTATCTATCTGTATTTAAAAACCCAGTTTTTTTAACTCTAAACATATACAGGGTTGGGATAAAGTATGGAACCAAGTAAATATCTTTAAAACGAAGAGGATGGTATTGATGAAACTTTGCAGATAAGTGTAAGGAAATATAATACATCTGATGTGATTTTGTTGTGTGTGACTGTACTTCCGGTTCAACCGGAAGTTCCCTCTATTTTTTTTATTTAATGGAACACCCTGTATATTTTTGCAGATTATAATAGACCTTGTTTTTGCGAATTCGACCATATTGATTTTAGCACCATTATTTGTACATAATGGAGAGATAATTCGTCGGCAAAATGTCAGTGGGGATGATACAATAAGCCCATAGATGTCGGTCACAACCCGAAGCTTTGCCCAGCAACAAACAAACAAAAGGTATTATCATCTAGTACGTATGTAACTGTTGACAAACTGTCAAGTTTATTTAATTCACGTTCATCAAATTACTAATTGTACGGATCAAAATGCTGCATTTAAATGAAAGAGAGCGTATTGCAATTTTAATGATGATCGGGTTTGGCGATCGCGTTAGAACTCATGAAGAATTGTGTCATTTTTTTAATGATTTGCATCCCGAAAGAACTCCTATAACACGTTCAGCTGTCACTAAAACACTAAAACGTTTTAGTATGACTGGAACGGTTAAAAATTACCACAAAACAGCAGACCACAGACCGCAACTAACGCAGTTGTTAGAGAAAACATTGCTATTGAATTAGAAGAAACACCTCAAACTTCTACCACAACTTTAGCACTAAACCGTGGCATAAGTCGTCGTTCTGCAGGAAAAAATTTGAAGAGAGAAAAGTTCCATCCGTATAAAATACACTTACTTCAAGAACTGTCAGATGATGATTTTGACCGACGCCTGGAGTTTTGCGAAAGGATGATGGAAATTTGTAATGCACACGAACATTTTGCAACTAATATGGTATTTTCTGACAAAGCAACTTTCTGTTTGAATGGAACAGTCAATCGCCATAATTCTAGGTACTGGTCCAATGAGAATCCTCACTGGATGCATGAAGCCCATACTCAACATCCTCAAAAGTTGAATGTGTCTGGATACGAATTGTTGAAAACCATTTTTTATAGAAGGAAACTTAAGTGGGGAAAAGTATTTGGATCTATTGAGAAACCACATTATTCCTGCACTTCAACACAATGGGGAATTGCCTCAAAGTTTTTGGTTTCAACAGGATGGAGCGCCTCCCCACTATCATAGGCAAGTTAGGAACTTTTTGGGTGCTATTTTCCCAAATCGATGGATTGGACGTAGAGGATTCATAGAGTGGCACGTTCTCCAGATCTTAGTGCATTAGATTTTTATCTTTGGGGTTTTCTCAAATCTCGTGTTTACGTTAGGCGACCAACTACTTTGCAGGAGTTGAGGCAAAGAATAGTCGACGAATGTGATTTAATCCGTAGAGAAGTTTGGGAAAGGTAACTCAGGAATTTCGTAGAAGACTTGCATATTGTCAGGAAGTAAACGGCGAGCATTTTGAACATTTTAAATGAGTTCGTTTATAAGATGACTACCATTTTGTTAATAATTTACGATAAATAAAATTAATTGTTCAGTAAATGTGGAGTGTTCTATCTCTTCATTATTTACAGATAATGGTGCTAAAACCAGTATGGTCGAATTCGCAAAAACAAGGTCTATTATAATTTGCAAAAATATACAGGGTGTTCCATTTAAATAAAAAAAAATAGGGGGAACTTCCGGTTGAACCGGAAGTACAGTCACAACAACAAAATCGAAATTCGATGTATAATATTTCGTGACACTTATTTGCAAAGTTTCATCAACATCATCCTCTCCGTTTTAAAGTTATTTGCTTGGTTCCATATTTTATCCCAACCCTGTAATGTTTTAACATTGCCTTATGTTCAGTTTTAACAGGGATAAAAGTTAATTCGGTTCTTTGTGACATTTTGGATGCATTTTACGATATTCTTTGTTTGCATCTATATGGCAAATTCCGGATCATAATAAGCGTTTTGAAAATAACACTTTTGGAACAGCTACTTGCACAAATACCTGAAAATTAATCAAATGAAAATGAAGATTCTTTGAATTGAGCTTTAGAATTATATATAGGTATAAAGTTTTCGGAAAAATATTCAAGCAATTATGGGGTATACGTATGTCTCTTTGCATCGCTGTTTCGTTTCTTCTATTTTCTTTCCTTGTCGATTGTCGTAGTAAAATAGACGAAACTATCATTGCGTGGGCGTTCTACAGCCAGTGATCGTGAGAGAATCGTAAATACGATCAAGAATTCTTCCATAAGGTCGTTGGGTGCTATCTTCTTCGCATAACGATAAGAAAGATTCAGTCTATATTATAGGGTTAGTTAAAAGTATGGTGATTTATTGTCGTGAATATTTTATAGAAAATTATGTTCAATATGCGGTAGAAGTAAAATTAATTTATAGAAATAGGCAAGCGTTATACAAGATAATCTACAATTGTATCATAAATAGGAATACGAAATCTTTTTAACCCTTTCACTGTTGAAGACGCAAGCGACCTGCATTTACTGCCACAGTTCACAAGTTTCAGTACCTCGGTTTTATGACTGAGGGAAATGGAAACCACAAGACATCGAGATTAATAAAAAAAAGTGGAAAAAGCAATCATATGTTTTTATCCTCTTAGCAGAAAATTCATAAACAAAAAAGAAACTGCAAACAATTGCGTTATTAAAACCTATAATATACGGTGTGTCTCACTTTTCAGGACTCCCATATTGTAGCTCTGTTATTATTAGCACAATCAGAATGAATCAGAATGGTTAGATACATTTATCCATCAGGTGATTAAATAGCAACAAGAAAATGGGATTTTCACCAGTGGCGTTCGTCGCTATAATTTAGAACCGAGCCATTTTTTTTTTTTTAGAAAAGGATATTTGGCAATTTTTTATTTGTTAGGGAATATCATAATCTTGTTAGCATCACTAAAACCTGTGTACTTTACTGTGTAAACACTCTACAAGGTGGTGGTTTAAAATTTTATGTAGGAGGCTAAACAATATTTGTGATATTCCCTAAGGATAGCACATGCTATCATGTCCTGTCATTCATAAAATGTATTTATTATATTTTTAAAACAACATGTTTCGGCTAAAGATATGCCATCTTCAGGTTTTGTAGAACGTCAAATATAGAATGTTCCAAGTCCAGTAAAACACGAATGAATTACGGTATGACGAACAAAATAAAATAGAGACATACACAGATATAGAGAACCACCGATATTTGACGTTTTTTAAATCCTAAAGATGCCATACTTTTAACCGAAACATGCTATGTTAAAAATATTTTAAAAATATAATAAATTCATATTACGAATGAAAGGATATTTGCAAAGATTGCAAGTTTTTTACAGTTTGAAAAACCCAAACTGTGCAACTGTGCAATATTTGAAAGACGCAAACTACAAAGGGCAAATTTAGAGACTTTACAAGAAAATTTAAGAAGGACATGTACGAAAAAAATGATTGGATTTTAGTTAAAAATTTGCATGTTTTTGATTTTGTGAACACCCTACACTTCCGACCACGAGCCGCCACTGTGTTCGAAGAAATTCATTTTGGAACTACAGATTTTATAGCGGTTCAAAGTAACAAAGTCCCCAATTATTTTTCACATTGCTATCTCGAGTATTCTAACTGAATACATATCTGCAATACTTCATCGCAGTTCCAGTTTGTTGCGTATATAACGAGGTACTGGACTGCTTGAGCCCTTTTTGGGGTACAAGGGACATCGAGGGAAAGAGCGTTGTTGTGTGATTCTTTAAATTTGTTGTATGGTAACCTTTTGTGTGCAGCGATAGAATGGATTTCTGAAAACGTTTAGCAAGTTTTCTCTCCTTAAAGAGTGCTGGATACTAACTGATCGAGTTGATAGCTAATACAGTTCCTCTCTACGCATTCTTAGGTATTATTTAAACTAATTTATAGTTTATTTAATGTTCATTTTAAACAGTTTAAAATGCGGGTAATATCATTAAGATTCTGTCTACAACAACGTACAGGTGATTACTTTGATTAAAGCTCTATTCTTGATTTTAGGAAAAAATATTTTGTATACAAGTTTTATAGAATTCAATGCTACATAGCCTAAAAATATTTTTGACTCTATAGGGTGTTCCAGAAGTAGGAAAACACATACTTACTCCGTTATTTTAAATGGAAAATGTTTTCCTACTTTTAGAACACCCTGTATAGTCAAGAATATTTCTAGGCTATGCAGCATTGAATTCTATAAAACTTTTGTATAAAAGATTTTTCCTGTCCAGTCTTCGGTGGGACCAGTCATGTATGTACAGGATACATCAGTGGCGGCTCGTGAGTTATGAAAGAGGGTGGGCACAATATCAGAACTTGCCTATTTTTTGTACATAAAATCCATTCTCCTATTTTTCATTGCTGGAAAGACGTCTATGACTTTTTGTAAAATGCGTTCAGTCGATCTTCTGACATTGTGCTTCTCAGTTTGAGGGAGGAAAAACATCGTTCACATACTGCTGTCGACATGTGGGTTGTACAAATAATATCCAACAGTTTATATGCTTCCGTCAAAACTTTTTTTAAGTTGTTGTGTGTTATGAATACTAAAAGTGGCAAAACACCGCCTACATCTACGTCACACATGTCCTAGCGCTCATAAATTACTGAAAGTTCACTTTTCAATTTTACGCTGTCCAACATAGGATAAGATTTCACAGTTTTTTTATACACATAATTAACCGACGCAAAATATGACGATTTTTTTCCACATCTTCGTTGTACTTAATTTTATGTTGTAAATAAGCACTGTCTAACTATTCACGTATGTCCACTTTGCGTAGACACTAAAATCCACGCATGCATTCATGTGAGAAACGGAATTTTCGTGTTTCTTTGCCCTCTCTGCGATATGCTTTAAATCATTTAACCCTTGTTTATTTCACGCATTGACCTCTTTCTTAAAAATTAAGCAGATAAGTTTAGTTTATATATAAGATAGTTTATTTGTTAATGAACATCCGCACATCCACTCATATTTTTATTAAATACTCTATTGTAAGTTCTAGTTTTACTTGTGGAAGTGCAGTTTATTTGAAGATCAGCAATAGCCTTCTTCTCGCTTTAAATAAAATTTTTTCCTCAAATGAGAGCGAGGGTTTTTTTTAAAAGATTTGCACTCAATTAACTTCCATCATTAATAATAAACGTCACTTCCAGCCTTTGAAATCACACATACGCGGTACGCGTTGAAAACGATGCAGTCGCAACGAATACAAGACGTTAACTGGGGAAACGGCATTGCGTGCCCCGAAGCGAGCATATAAGCGCATATAGCGAAGATAAACGGAGCCGTCCGATTAGCACTCGAAATAGGTACATCGGAAATAGTGCCCCGGAACATAGTTTAGAGCGTTCGCATATACGCTAGCGTTTGCGGTGCGGAAAGAAACTTTGATACCATCGTTATAAAAAATACGTAAAAAATAATAAAACAAAATAATGCACTGAATTACATACGAATCTCTTTCTGTGTTTATCTTGGTGGTTAAGTGGGCACGTGCCCTTGTGCCCTTTAGTACCAGTCGCCACTGGGATACATGATACATCGTTATAATTTGTAACTTTTCGCCTTCTGTAGGAAATTTTTCTAATAAAATATGATCTCCAGAAATTGTCAATACAATACATTTTTTCTAACACAAATTTTGTCACAGCTTGCAACTGCAACGGCTTCTCCAATCGCTGCTACTTCGACAAGGATCTCTACGAAAGATCAGGTCACGGAGGGCACTGCCTCGACTGTACCGCCAACAGGGACGGCCCGAATTGCGAACGCTGTCGCGAAAACTACTACCAACGCGAAGATAAATACTGCGTGGCTTGTAACTGCGATCCGACAGGTTCTCGCAGCCTCCAATGCAACACGGAAGGGAAGTGCCAGTGCAAACCAGGAGTCACCGGTGACAAATGCGATAGGTGTCAAGTGAATCACTACGACTTTGGACAACATGGTTGCAAAGGTTGCGGTTGCTCAGAGGCCGGAAGCAAGGATAATAGACCGAACTGCGATCCATACAGGTAAGATGATGTTATTCTAAAATGGTATAATACTAATTTTTTGAATCTACAGTGGTATTTGCGCTTGTAAAGACAACGTAGAGGCAAGAGATGTCGTGAATGCAAACCTGGCTACTTCAATCTAGATATCGAGAACGAATTCGGATGTACGCCTTGCTTCTGCTACGGGCATTCCTCGGAATGCTCCCACGCCTCTGGCTATTCGAGATACCAATAGAATCGACCTTCGCGAAGAACAACGAACGCTGAAAGCTGCGATGAGCCAGGCAGAAGTGTACCGACGCAATTCAACGCTAGACCAATAGTATCGTGTATCGGCTCCTGGGAAACGAATTCGTCTATTTCCTAGGCCCTATAGGTATACACTTTATTTATGAAAACTAAATTATTACAAATCATCCTAACCCCGTGCTCCACCTGAAAAGGTACTACACGAGGCTACCTATTCTAAAGTACTATATGGATTCCATAACAATTGAAATGATCCTACTCTAACTAAATAACTTCCCTATGATTTTTTAATAACAAAAATATAATTACAGTAGCCTCGCGATCATACGAATACTGCTTTTTGTGAAGATGATGAAATATGTGAAATGTGATTAGTTCACCATAATCGCGAGTCTACTGGTAAATCAGTCAGCTATCAGTTATTATTAAATGCGCCCATAGAACGACTTTCGTTATCCCCAGCATTCGCCAAGGACACTGATTATATATATATACTTATATAAAATCAATGGCCACGGAGTAAGGGAAAACCATGGCAAAAACCTTACTCTGGGAGGATCTGGGAAGAAGTCCCAGACCTTATTACTGATAGCCGCAAACTATTATTATCCTTTTGAGTGTCGAAGAAGCAGCCTCCACGTCTCCTCAAATTCCGACAGCCTTGCCGTTCTCGCGTAGCTGCTCCCTTTTTCACACATTCAGAAGTTGAACAGGAAAGATGATTACCTAAAAAACAAACAAAACAACAGCAGTACCTATTTAATACTTAATAATAACTTAATCCTAATTATTCTAACCAAGAGTAATTAAACAAAGATTTATATTTTAAATATTTATAGTTTTAACACCAATTCCGACCACTAAAGAGCATAAAATATTCATTTATAAGCGTGCTACCCTACTAACTATCTAAATATCATGCCGTAGCCTATCTAGTTCTTTAGCAACATTACTAAAAAATTCCCACCATTCGATCGACTCATTATCTCTAATATCTGTTTCGCGTCGCGGCCATTTAACCCCCTAGCTAATGCCCTAACCTCCGTACGCGACCGCCACTTATCGGTGAGTGGGAATTCCAAATAAGACATGCCCCGCTGTATCTACCCCACCACACTCACAAAAGCGAATCATTAACCCTTCCCAATTCTACATAAAAATGATTTAAATTACGTGACCTGTTATTAATTCTACCGCCTGATACGATAAATTAACCCTCATTTCCCTAAAACGTGTAACGCTACCGATAAATTTCCTAGCCACTCCCATTTCAAGGTATTATCCCACCTACTCTGCCATCATTATCAAGTTTATCCCTAAACGCTTTTTAACTACACTAGCCGAAATTAGGCCAACTCTAATAATCAAGCTATCTCCCCTAGATACCGCCTCTTTCGCTAATTGATCGCCCTCTCATTACCGATTGTACCTACATGAGCCCTAGTCCAAAAAAGTTTATATACTCCCTCGCGCAACAATATCCCAAGTATCTAACAACGAATCGGTCGGATTTTTTAACTTCCCTAACTCCTCTAATAAGATAGCTATCTGTTTATAAATTCTCACGTCCCGCATAATTCCATTCGCGCCTACTATAATATTATCCGCACCTACTCTGCCATCATTATCAAGTTTATCCTAAACGCTTTTAACTACACTAGGCCGAAATTAGCCCAACTAATAATCAAGCTATCTCCCTTAGATACCGCCTCTTTCGCTAATTGATCCGCCCTCTCATTACCGATTGTACTACGTGAGCCCTAGTCCAAAAAGATTTTATACCTCCCTCGCGCAACATATCCCAAGTATCTAACAACGAATCGGTCGGATTTTTAAATTCCTAACGCCTCTAATACAGATAAACTATCTGTTACAATTCTCACGTCCCGTATAAATTCCCATTCGCGCCTACTATAAACTACTGCCTGATTTATTGCAACTAATTCTGCCTGAAAAATATTGCAATGATCCCCTAGATTTAGAACTGTTGATTATGTATTTCAATACCCTATTATAAACAACAAAAGCCGCCCCTGTACCACCCTCACCCTTCGATCCATCCGTAAAAATTTCTAAACCCTCTCGAAAAGTGCTATAAGTTTCAATCATAACTAATACTTTTTAATTCCGCGGCTGAATTCGCCCCCTATATCTACTCGCCTTTCTAAAATCGCCCGGTTCTAATCTAATTCCCGTTGCCGTAATCAAACCCTATTTTATTCGCATCCTATGAATTTAAGTTCCCTCAACGTAAATCTATTGGTAAAATACCCGAAATAACGCACGCCGCGTCTGCCGAAATAGATGAATACGCCGTTCGCGGCCTAACTATTAATAATCTTTTGCGCCCGATTAATTTTTTAGTTTCTTTAATTTTACACGCGTCTGCCCATATTCCCCCGCGTACAACATTGCCGTTCAATAGCGCCCCTATAAATACGTACCGCCGCGTTACCGTTTAAACCCCACGTAACCCTAGCCGATGCTCTAATTTTATTACTCATTTCCCTACCTTTCGCGGAATATACTGAATATGCGCTTTAAAATTTAGTTTTATCATCTAAAATAACCCCAAGATATTTAACCAAATTCTTTACATATAATTCTACCCTCCCCTAATTTAAATGTAGGCTTTCTTTGCCTCGGTTTGCCCAAAAATACCGCCTCTGATTTATCCGCATTAAAATTTAATTTATTATCTAAACTCCAATTTAAAATATTTGCTAAAGCCTGATTAGCCCTATTTTTTAACGTATTATATTGCCCTGCTTTAACTAATAAAAGTAGTATCGTCGCGTACGCGACTATCTCACAACCCTCTGGTAATATCATTTCAAAGAGAGACTATCGTATAAATATTCCAATACCCCGGTCCCGAACGCGAACCCTGCGGACAACCCTTAGTAATTTCCTTGTAATACTAATACCCGGTTCCTCAACTATCGCAACTCTATCAGAAAAATATCCGCTAGCAATTCTAACAAATACCTGGGCAACTTTTACGCTTTAATTGTACTATAATTTTTGGCCACCAGGCATTATCAAAAGCACCTTTAATATCTAACAATATAATCGCACTATTATACTTTTTCTAACCTGGCGGTTTTAACAAAATTATACACCCTATCTATCGCACTCTACAGTTGATTTCCCTTACTAAATCCATATTGTCCTACATTCATAGCGTTTTGTGAAAAAAATTTTAGTTCTTTTATAATTAATAGGTATACAGGCGACCAGAGGCGTCCTACAACCAAGTACTGAAGTTCACTTTGAGAAATTGGGGAGAACAATCCTAGAGCAACAGCCTGGATATCGATTGGAAGGTTCTGGCGGTTACGTGAGGAATAGCATCTTCGCGCAGAGGAATCCTCTACCCTCAGTAATGGTAAGTTCATTCTTAATCTTCGACAATTTGTTTTCGTTCCGATAATAACAGCAATTCTCAGAGCCAAAATTATTTCGCCTGCACGAGCATCCAAACTATGGCTGGCAGCCCAAACTATCGGCCAGAGCTTCATGTCGATTCTATCCAACTTTACCGCTATTAAAAATCAGAAGGTACTTACACTCCCGAGGCGTAGGCTATTTAGACGATTACGTTGGAGACTGCGTCCGGGGCGTCGCTGAAAAGCCGGCTAATTGGTGGAACAATTGAATGCCCTCAAGGGTATATTCGAGTTCTCCTTGTTTCTGAATTAAAATGTGTCTTCTATCATACAGGATACCGTTGGGCAATTTTGCGAATCTTGCGCTCCGGGATACGGCACCATCCTTCCTACGGTGGTTCTTTCATGCCGTGCAATACCGTGTCGATTGCAACAAGCACACGGACATCTGCGATCCTGAAACTGGTCGTTGCATCTGTCAGCACAACACCGCCGGAGAGAATTGTGAATTCTGCGCTAGAGGATATTATGGAAATGCTTTAGAAGGTAGGCTTTTGTAACTTTAACCTGCATAACCTTGAAATATCTTGACTTTCAGTTTTGGTGTGTAATCATTCTGCGATGATTCTAGATTCTCATCAATTATTTTGCTCAAAAGCAACCGCTTTTGACAATATCTTGATTTCCTAGATAAGCTAACAAATTCAGATTAGCAGTAACCAAATTCCCGTGTAAATCCTTTTGACGTGTGATACAATTTATTTTATTTGGAAAATTGTGTGTGGTCAAAAATTGCGAATTCCTAATTTGGTGCATGACCATGAATAACCTAAATAACAAGATCAGGAATACAGTAAAAGTTGTTTATAACGTCTGCTTGGGGACCACAAATTATAGACGTTAAATTAGGGTAGACGTTATATCAGTTAGCAACAAAATTAGTGTTAAATATCATGAAATTCATTAACCATTATGTAACGGAACGGGTTTTCTTATCTGGAAACTTTTGAGGATGGTCAGCACAAATTTATTCAAGACAAAACCAAATCTCGTTTCACAGATAACCCCTCCTGTTCTCTTGACTGACGAGCCACTGCTGGAAAACAGTCCTTTTGTTCGAGCATTGGTTTAGAAGTTTTAGCCAAAGATGCTTTCCAACGGTGTTTTTTCTCAGTCAGTCGAGAAAGGGCCGTTAGTTAGCCTAAATATTGTCGACTTACCCACCTCGTCGGCTTTCTCTTTTCGAAATGACTTCCTCTCCAAAACTTTACTAGGGGTACTAATTGAACTTCTTCTTGAATTTGGTATGGCGAAATAATAGAGTCACAATTTTTACAATTATATATTGAATAAATTGAGACCACAGAATTAAACTAACAAGCTACAAATTATATAAAATAACAAGTAAAAAAGACAAAACGAAACACATCTTCGCTATTAGCTTATCTGCACAATTCAACTCGTATCCACTAACTGACTTCCCGACCAATCCCCACGCGTTATTTATATCTGGCGCCGGGATTACGAGATGTTTCCAGCTAGTTCTAGGGCGGGCTTCCAGATTCGGAAGAATATTCACGATTCTTCGACCCGGGCAGTACTGTCGTTCCTCTTTGGAACCTCGTACGCAGGCCATTCTTCACTATGCACTAGTAATTTTTTCTACAAAAATTATTTATTAAGGGAAAGAAAGAGAGAGCTAACGAGTTACGGTGTTTACGTATTTGCAATGGTTAGTTTTAAGCAGAAATTTTGAACATCTTACCAACCGATGTGGGTAATTAATTCTTCCCGTAATCCAAATTATGAGGCACAAAACTTACACAACATTCACAATAAATTAAAGAAAGAAAAGGGGAATTTTTCGAACGGTTAGAGCACAAAAACAAAACACCTCTCACGGAAAGCTTTTGCTTCTTGTTCTCGATTTTTCAAGCTTATTCTAATTGCAAAATTTAAGAAGAGAAGTTTAATTTTAACTTTAAGTTATGGAAACGCCCGGAACGAAGGGAAACGCGTGCTTTTCTGTAGCTAAATCGAAGGACCGCGAATTAATTGCCTCAAAACAGCAATGTAAAGAATTTTTATAAACTTTGGTTGTGAAGTCATTCCGTACCGATTACTAGTTCCGCTCTCTTCTAGTAGGAGGGCAGCAAGAATGATCGAAGGCGTTATTTTTCTGAACTTCAAACACCCTTCTAGAGAATAACGTGGGATTCGCTGGTCAGCATTTGTAACATACAATAAACAAAGAAGCAAATAATATTTAAAATAATACCGTATTATCTCAACTACGCGAGACTTTAAACAAAATTAGACTATTATTTCCTGTGAAGTAGACGCTACTGTGGCAAATGCCACAGTACCTATCGTCAACGTATTAATAAAATGAATTTAAATAGTTATTTAAATAGAATGTATTATACAGGATGGAATTCTTACAGTTAAATAGATAAAGAAAATTATAAAATAAAATCCATATTTGACTCTATGTGAGTATAGGGGGAAAAAAGAAATCAAATAAGGTCTAGATCCTCACAAAATTATTTAATATCACACGACCGGTTTTGTTCTATTCGAGCATCTTCAGGCCAGAATTTAAAATCAGTTAAACGTTGACCACTCTTAACTATTTTAAATTCTTATTCAATTATTTTCCCACATATTAAGTATATATACGAATTTTCCCTACAATACAGTAGATCGACTAGTAGCACTGATAAGCCTTGGTCACAGAATATCTAACAACCGGAATATCATCTTTGCCTGGCGAGAAAGATGCGCGCAATGTCAACGCGCAGCTTGATCCACCATTTTGAATCGGATGAGAACTCGTGGTTCGCTCTTTGCATTAAACACACGTAACTGACTTCAAGTTTATTTTCGTCTGTTAACTGAAATAGTGTTATCAAGTGCAAGTCGATAAAGTGTGAAAAAAATAGAAAAGAAAGTAGAAAACAGTAAAAATAAGCGATACACATTAATTTTAACGTAGTGCTGTGCATTGAATGAATTAAAAATGCAAAAAGAATTTTAAAAATGAAAAGGAAAAACTAAATTAGCTAGCTCAACGGGCAAAAGGCACAAAAGAACAATTAACCTCAGAGTTACCCTCGCGAATTAAAACTTGAATCTAACCACGACAAGTAAATTGTGGGTGAAAGAAATCTGACTTTCTTAATTACCCCAAAAATTGAAAAGGTTTAATTAAAAATAAAAGAACAGAATTTTTAACCCAAAGATGCTAATTAACAATCAGAAATTTATTATAAAAAAAAAGAAAAAAAAATTTAATTACAATTTTTCAGAAAAAAAAAAACTGTTAACAGAGGGTTCTGGCCTAAATTTAAAAACTGCACGTGATTCTAAGTTACAATAGGACAATGCTATTTCCTATATCAAATCAAAAAATTAGTTTGTTCAGGAAGATATTCCTTAAATACCAATTGAATCCACGTGGTTTCAAATTAATACAAACTAAATTAAGCGTGAACAAATTCCAGCAAAAAAAAAAAAACAAGAATGAAAACTAAATACAAGAATAAAGCTTCTATTCACCCAAACAGAGGTGATTAAAAATTTAAAACGAGACAGTAAAATGGAAAACGGAAAAAAAAATTCTTTATACTATAATGAGAAAATTTAAACTGAAAACATATCTTCCTGCACAGAAATAATAAAACATCTTATGTCTATAATGTGCACACATAAATATAATAACAATTATTATAATGCGAATTCCTTGATGGACAGAATAAAAGACAATTAATCAGATCTCTAAATCAAATGAATTAACAAAATGGCAGCAAAGAAATTAAAAATACATGTACTCACACTAGCGTCTACCAAGGAACTGCGTGACAAAATTGAACAGTCGTATTTTATACAACAACAACGCAGACGCACAACCAGTACGCCAACGGACAAAATCTAATAGAATAAACATTAAACAGAACTAGCAAGTGCTAGACATCTAAATGAATGAAATTAATTAAAAAAAAAAAAAAACTGAACACTTAACTAAATAAATCATACAATCAATTCATTAACTAAATCTTATAAAAAAATAAAATCTATATCTGTGAAAATTCTCTCGAAACATTGACAAAGGCTGAACGGAGTAAACAGGACAAAATCTATGCAACTAAAAAAAATACACTCGAGAACTGGGTGTCCGTCCACAGCAGTAGATATGTATCATAAGCTGCGTTCGCGAAGGAATTACAAACTAGTCGGACGCGATTTGATTGGCTCAAAGAAATCCGAAACTGTTTTCTGACTTATTTCAGTATAGTATATGAAGTATATGAATAGGTTTGACTAGTTTGTAATTCCTCCGCGAACTTAACTATTTTCTCGAAATTCACTTCAGTTAGGTCCTGTTAGGTACCGAATTTTATCAAAGCCCATCCTGACTTCTCGCCCGAATAGTAACATTTTAAGGTCACGAAATTTTGCGCACTGAGATCAAAAGAGACGACAAAGAGTTGATATTCTGTGGTGTCGTGTTGCTAGTTGTGTCGCTTGTCGCATTACGGTCGTATCACTCCAGTGTGGACTTTGGCTAAGACGCCCTTTCCACCTGTCGTATATGCTAATGGCGTGATAAAATTCCCACCATTCGACCGATTAATATCTGTTTTACGTCGTAGTCAATTTAGCCTCTTAACTAATGCCCTCACTTCTGTACGTAAAGACCGCCACTCATCACTGAGTGGACACTCAAACAAAACATGCCCCGTTGCATCTATTCCACCACATTGAAAATGCGAATCATTAACCCCCTATCACTTCAATTCCACATAATTATGATATAAATTACCGTGACCCGTTATTAATGTTACCGCCTGATGCAACGAACTAACTCTCATTCGCCCAAAAGGTATAACGTTACCGTCCACCTCCCATTTAAAGTAATATTCCATCAACCCTGCCAATCATTATTAATTTTTCAACTACGGTAGGCGAAATTAACCCATAACCTAATTATCACGCTATCCCCTTTAGATACCGTCTCTTTCGCTAATTCACCCGGCTACTCATTACCGATTGTACCCACGTGAGCCCTAGTTCAAGAAAGTTTCACATAAGTTCATCCTTCCCGCAAACTTCTCCTAGACCTCTCAGCCACAAAACTAAGGGTTTTACAATAAGAGGTTTTCATTTTAAATAGCCCGCTATCTGCGGCAGCTGTCACTTTTTGAAGCGTGTCTTCTTTTGACATTTGACAAGTAAAAACTACCGCCTTACTAAAAAATGGAACGATACACGCTTCAACAACGGATTGGAATTGTTAAAATTCACTACAGAAATGGTGAAAATTTTGCAGTCACAGTTCGCAAAACTAAAGCACTTTTGGGTCGTCGTGAAGCACCTACTCGGCCAGCAATAGTGAAACTGGTTAAAAAATTTGAGCTGTTGGGACAACTTAGTGATGTGAAGAATCGAAACCGTGTGCGTCGATCAAGAGACAATTAGAATATTTGCATGTAGCCCATAGGTTGACGAAAACCCAGGTTTGTCGATTGCTTCGTGACTTTGGAATTAGGCATTCCACAAACGACATTTACTGCCGTTTTTTGCATATAAGACTTAGGTTTTAAGGCTTTTAAAGTTCAGTTAACACAAGATACCAAGCCCGGTCGATCACCAGCAACGTCGGTATCTTCGCTGATTGGGTCATTGAAATGCGATTCAAAATGATCCGGATTTTCATCGAAAATCATCTTCAGTGATGAGCCCATTTTCATCTCGGTAGGCTACGTGAATAAAGCAGAATTGCCGCATTTGGGGCTCGGAAAATCCAAGGATGCTGTTGAGAAGCCTCTCCATCCTCAACGTGTTCACTGTTTGTGCGGTTTTTGTGGCTGCGGTATGATTGGACCTTACTTATTCGAAAATGAGCTGGTGCAACTGTTTACGCGTGAATGGATTGCGCTATCGAGCTATGATTAATGGATTTTTATGGCCGGAATTGGAAGATATTGATGTGGACGACGTTTATTTTCAACAAGACGGCGCTACGTGCCACACAACAACGAAACAATCGCAATTTTGCAAGAAAAGTTTCCTGGCCGTGTTATTTCACGAGAAGTTTGATCACAATTGGCCCCCGAGATCTTGTGACTTAACACCTTTTAGACTTTTTTCTTTGGGGCACGTGAAAAGATAAGGTCTATGCCAATGCTTCACAATCGATTCAAGACCTTAAAGATGGAATTCGTGAAGTTTATCGAGGACATACAGCCGCAAAATGTGCGAATTGGCCTGAAAATTTCATGAAAAGGAATATGGTGCTGCAACCGTACCTGTGCGGCCATTTGGCTGACATCGTTTTCCATCTTTAATGCATACCTTTCTCTTTACAACGAAATAAATATTTATTGATTTCTCTTAAAATATACTCGTTTATTTTAAATATCAAAATGAAACCTCTTATTGGAAAACCCTTTACTAGGAGAAGTTTACAGCACTACTAGTACCACAGTTTGGAGTACTTTTATCATAAGTATCCTTCCGTTCCAGCAGTCTTTGACTTCTTTTAAATCGTGCTGCACTGCTTGGGACTATATCTCTTACTTAATGAAGTAATTGTATGTATTTAGGTAATTTTCTTTCATTTACATTGAACGAGCATTTAAGATAATCGCTTCTACGGTTCATGTAGTTCAATGTTCAGTCGCCTTTCTTAACCCCAATAATCCCACTCAACATGCTTCTTTCACAAACTTCCATGGTTGTTTGATTATTTTTGCAATTTCTTCTTCTAGTTTAAATACATAAAATATTTTTGCTTTCTACGCCCAGGCACTGAAAACGACTGCAAACCATGCAACTGCCCCAACGGCGGTGCTTTGCATCCAATTGGACGACGAAGAGATCATGTGTATTGATTGCCCACTCGGTTACACGGGCCACAAATGCGACCTCTGCTCGGACGGCTTCTTCGGCGACCCGACAGGTCGTTACGGACACGCCACCGATTGCCAACCTTGCGAATGCAACCTGAACATCGACACGAACGCCATCGGCAATTGCAACACCACGACCGGAGAATGTGAAGTGCATCCACAACACAGGAGGACCGAAATGCGACCGTTGTCTACCTGGCTTCTACGGAGACGCTCTGAAACTACCTAAAGGCGATTGTGATCCAATGCGAATGTTACGCCTCTGGCACGGAACAGAGCGAAGACGGTATATCATCTGTGATCAAATCACCGGTACGTGTCACTGCAAATCACACGTACAAGGTCGCAACTGTGACCGGTGCGAGATCGGTTATTACAACATAAACAGCGGAGAGGGTTGCCAATCGTGCAATTGCAACCCTATCGGATCGATCAACGTCACCTGCGATCTTTACAGCGGACAGTGCAACTGTAAACCCGGCATAACCGGACTCAGATGCGACGAATGTGAACCGCTCAAGTACGGCTTCTCCACGGATGGATGTAAAAGCTGTGACTGCGACCCGATTGGATCGGAGCGACTGCAATGCGGTCCGGACGGCCAGTGTCCTTGCTTGGAGAACGTGGAAGGTAGACGTTGCGATCGGTGCAAGGAGAACAAATACGATCGACAGAGAGGTTGTATCGACTGTCCGAACTGTTACAATCTAGTCCAGGAGCAGGCTCACGAACATCTGAGGAAATTGGACCACCTGAGGAGGATCCTAGATGAGATCGAGAGGAACCCCACCGTGATCGACGACAGCAAGTTCGAGGAGAGGTTGAAACGGCTGCAGAACGAGGTGAAAGAGCACTACGACATCGCGAAGGACGCTACTGGAGGAGATGTCGGGGATAAATTGGATAAGATCAGGGAGAGGCAGGACGCTATCTCGAGGACGTTGTCGGAAGTTGAGGAGAATATCGTATTGGCTAAGGATAAGGGTAAGTGAATCATCTAGAATCTTGAATTTAGTGAAAATGCGGTTAGAATGTTTGTACGCGTATGATTGGTTGCCTATGTTTACTATATTTCAGACATATTGCGATATCTGAGTGATTAACCCTTGATTCCCAAGGTGGTAGTGACTTCAGAGGTATTTTGAAACTGTAACAAATGTTTACATTGTGACATATAACGATATTTAACATTCATATACCTGATGTTATGAATTTTTGAGAAATTTAACTGTAATGTAACTTATTTAATGAAAATTATCGTATTCTCAGAGATAATAATTATTAATGTCCACACATTTAGAGTAAGTACACTTCTCACAGGAAAAATTGGGACACCCACAATTCGGAATTTTAAAATTTCTTGATTGTAAATGCAACTTCGGAGGACGTATTCACTTATCATAGCCATAAATCACTTAATTATGTATTTACTGCGATCAAAGGTAACGACTAGAAATTTAAACAGAAAAATAAATAATAGAAAGAAAAAAGGTTTATGTATAGAATAAACAAATCGGAGTTTCGGTGGCGCGTTTCTTTAAAATACCAATGAAAAAAAATACATAACAACAAAAAGAACTCTTGAATAGCGACTTCATTTAGAAATATATATGTATTTAACTTGTTGATGTTATGCGAGATAATTCTTTTTAAGAAAACATGGTGATGAGATTTTATTATTTATGTTATGTTACTTGGTTATGCTGCTTTGATATTAGTTACTTACTTCGATTTATGCTCGCGAGTATTAGTTTAGCAATAGACAATATGTCAGTCAGCCTCCTCAGTTTTGGGATAATGTGGTTTTCACAGATTCATTGATACTATTATTGATGTATTAATTACTATTGTTGTTTAATATTCTTAAATATTGTATTACTATAAAGTTTCCTTCTATCTATAAACCAGGTTTAAGATTATTTATAAAATTCTTAAATAAAGCAATTAAGTTCGCAAAGAAATTATTTATTTTATGAATCCTCCGTTTATTGTATTTTCAGGAAATATATTTTAGCCATCGCCTGTGTAATCTGACGTCGTTGATCTATTTTCTTGAGATATGGCCAATACTGGGTCTCTTTACAAACTGTTTTATGTAGCACAGGTTTATTAACAATTATTTAAAATATTATTGGATTTATAATACATAACAAACATTGTAAGAAAGCATAAATATATATTTATTTTTGAATTTGATACATTTAATACTTTTTCGTTGCTACTGCCTGAAGCTGTGTTACAGACCAAAAGTGTTTGCTATATTTCAATAAAGTAGAACGACATTGGATTACACAGGCGATAGTTAAGATATTTCTTGAAAATACAATAAACGAGGGGTTAATAAAATAAATAATTTCTTTGCGAAATTAATGCTGTAAAATGTTGTAATAATCTTAAACTGTTTTTTGGTAATTTTTAAACACAGAAGAATATTTGTAGTAATATAATATTTAAGACTACTAAACAACAACAATAATGATACATCATAATAGTGAATTAATCAATGTGAAAATCACATTGTTCAAAAACTCAGGAGGCTGATTGACATATTGTCTATTGCTAAAGCAATACTCGCGAGCATAAATCAAACTAAGTAACTAATATCGTAGTAATAGGTAATATAATGTTAAAATCCCATCGCCATATGTTTTCTTAAAAAAAGAAATATCTCTACATAACATCAAACAAGTTAAATACATATACTTATGTTTATTTCTTATGTATTTTTTTGCATTAATATTTCCGTATTCGGTATTTCTAAGGAAACATCACCACCGAAATTCCAATGTAATATTAAAAAAAGTAATATTAACAGCATTAGAGGTATGTCAAGACAGAATACATAGTTATTGAGTATCAACAATATGCATTTCTTTTTCAAATGTCTACCTACGTTCTCTGAAAACGGCATAATGTCCATTAAATTATTCGCGACTTTACAGTTAAACCCCTTAAAATTTCATAACAGGTAACTGATTATGGAATATCGCCATATGTCACAATGCAAAAAATTGTTACCGTTTCAAAACAGATTTTGAAAACCTCACGAAGTAATTACCTCAGAATACACATTTATATAGTAAATTTTAAACAATAACATTTCTTGGAAACACTACATATGTGTTTCCAAGAAATGTTATTGTTCATAATTCATATCAAGATATATAATTAAACACGAACTTTGAAAAGGAACGTAGATCTTTGGATACACATACAATTATTTAAAATGGATCTATTATATTTCGTGTTGCATAAAATTAAAAAAAAAATATTTGGTGCAATAGTGCTAAGTAATAAAGTAATTAGCGATGAATCGCCATATCGAAAACGCAACAGTGACATAAATTAAATCTAATCCATCTCAAGATATACATATTAGATGTATAATTAAACACGAATTTTTAAAAAGGCACGTAGACGTTTGGATACATATATAAAGCGATTGTTTCAAATGATCTATTGTATCTTGTGTTGCATACAATCGTTGTTTGCTGCAATAGTACTAATTAATACAGGTTATGTGTTGAACATGTTTCATATGTAATCTGATCCATATCAAGATATATTAGATGTATAATTAAACACGAACTTTTGGAAAGGCACGTAGACCTTTTGGATACATATACAAAGCGATTGTCTCGAATGATCTATTATATCTCGTGTTACATAAAATCGTTGTTTGGCGCAATAGTACTAATTAATACAGGTTATGTGTTGAACATGTTACTTTTGACGTCTCAAGTAACCAACCTCGCAGTAATTGCTATGACACAAGAAGAAAGTGAGTTACACAATGCCTTGCAAAGTATTCAGTAATAAATGTGTGTTTTAAGCACTTTTACACAAATTTCCATTATTATAGTAATTACATAGCTTAATTTTTACTATATGTATAGTAATACTTCGTTAGTTACTGTTATAAATGCCAAATAAAATTGCATTAGAGTATGTAGTGTACTTAAGCATTTACAAGAGTTATAATGTGTTTCTACTTCTGTTCTATTGTTTTTTCAGAAAATAATTAGTGCTACAAATATGTTAGCTATATTTATACTACATTAAATGCCATAAAATAAACTATAAATGGGAAAACATATTATACATAGAATACAAAGAATGAATAACTTTATACAATTGATATACAATTTTGTAACATATCTTTTAAAATATTTAATGTAATTGTGTGTGCCGTAACATATCCATCAGTTATATTAATTACTGCCATTGTACCAAACTATAATTTTACGCACCACGAGAAATAATACACATGATTTGAAACGATCATTTTATATATGTATCCAAACGTCTACGTGCCTTTTCGAAGGTTCATGTTTGATTAAAAGATTTTTAGTTGATTTATATCAATAGATAGTTTAGTTTTAATTCATTTTAAATGTTTATTTGTTTTGATTACTATTATTAACTCTTTGAATTTGTTATACAGCATCGATTTTTTTTTTTTAAATAAGAAGAAAACTTATTAAAAAATAAGAATACTTCCTCCATTGCTAGCTTTTTACCAAGATAAATACATCATCTTTGGGATGACGTAATCTGCTGCAAATTATGTTAAAAAAAGTTATATAACCCCTAAAACGGGCGTTTGGACAAAAAGAAAACAATTGCATAGTGCTTCTACCATGGTACACTTTCAGTTTGTAAAATTTCATGGAAATCGGAATTTTCCAGTGTTCTCTTGTTAGTAAAAGTGTTGAAGCAAGTCTTATCAATCCAAGATTAAGAATACACTTAGTATTGCATAGAAGTAAATCCGTTTAGCATAGGAGAACCATCCTCAACGCTATTTTTCTTCTAAATATTCACTGATTGCCAAATTCAACTTTAACCAAAACCATTTATTTTCCCCGCAGCTTTAGATGCTCAAGACAACGTCACAAAATCCGAAGAGATACTGAAATTGGCGGAAGAGTACCTAGCAGATGCTCTAGACGTCCTCGAACTGGACGGCAAGAACGCTTTGGAGACGGCCCAGCAGAAGGCCAAAGAGTTCGGCCAGCAATCAGAAAGGATGACGGCCATATCTCAAGAAGCCCGAAGCATAGCCGACGGTCTCGAAGAAGAAGCCGCTTCCATCTCGGACAGAAGCAAATTGGCCGACGACAAGGCGAAGGAAGCGTACGAATTGGCGAAGAATATAACCGCCCAGGAAAAGAACACGAGTCGCGTGATCGAGGACTTGAGGCAGAACGTCGCCGCCACCGAATTGAAACTGGCGAAGGTGAATCAAGCCGTCAAGGACGCTCACAATCGCTCCGCCGAGGTGAAGGAGAAGGCGCTGGAGTTACTTGGGAGGTGAACAATTTGAACGTGCCCGATATCGATGTGGCTAGGTTGAAGAAAGAAGCGGAGGCCACACGGCAAGCCGCTGTCAAATTGATAGCTGACACTGACGCTCTCATCGACGCCAACAACGACCTCCTGAAAGATATACAGGAGCAAGTGCTGACGGCAACGGATTTGCTGGAGCAAGGACGCAGCAGAACGATTACTTAGGGGAAATGATGAACGAAGTGTTGGCCACGCAGAAACAGGCTGAGAATGCAGTGCAATTGGGGGATAATACTTTGACGCAAGCCAAGGACACGTATGAGAAATTAAGTCGTAAGTATTTGCTTGAAAAACCTCTTTCATCTTACCGTTTTTTGAATGAAATTACATGGAATTGGTGAGTCAAGCTAGACTGAATTGAATAGTCATTTCTAGATGAAAGCTAACAGCACTGGAAGCGAAAAACGTAAAATGACGTTTATATGACGTCAATATAACGTCGATGTCCATTAAACGTCATTTTACGTCATTAAGCTGTCTGTTGGCATTAGAGTGAGGGCGATTCATTAATTTGAGAAAAAATCAATTTTTTTCGGCAGAATTTGATAAACAAGTGAAGGAAAGCGAAGCCAACGCGAGCGAAGCTCTAAAGAAGATACCAGAAATTCGGCAGTTGATCGATGCGACAGATGTGGAGACCACGGAAACGCAAGGATCCTTAGATTCTGCCCTGACCTTGGCCAAGCAAGCGTTGGAGACCGCAAATGCAGCGAATGAGATGGCTAAGGAAGCTGGGAAGAAGGCGGAAGGTATCAAGGTCGATACGGAAGTACTCCACAAAAACGCTAGCAACTTGAAGACGGAAGCAGATCTGATGGCGGGCAGGGTTGAGAATACCAAAGCAGAATTTGACGATCTCCAGAAGCAGAGCGATAGGAATGCTTCCCTCTTAAATGAGGCCAAAGAAAAGGTAAATATATTTATTTGCAGCCAATCTACCCTAACAGCCAGAAATATTACATAGATATTTTTAAAAATATATTTTATAAATATTTTTCGTGAGAGGTTTTGAATATATTTTCATATTTTTTTCTAAATATAGATAAAATATTCAATTAAAATGTTTATTCCATATTTTAAATTAATGTAAGCGCAAATTTTTTTAAAATATTTGTAAATATTATTTATATAAAATTGAGATTTTTATGCAATCTATTTAATTTGTCAAAATGAACTAAAATTTTTCTTGGTTATTTAGAATGTATAACGTCGATAACGAAAAGTTGAAACATACATAGAGTTGTCTAAAAGGCAAGAACTTGTTTTTCACATTCACCATACAAGTTAATAATCAATAATTCTGGCATCTTTTAAGGCATACTGAAGGTTTATCAAATTAATCACTATTTTTTAATTGAAGTGTTCTAAATAAAAAACAAACGTATTTATTATCATTTTATTTGAATAAGCCAATAAGAATGAAAAATACTCATTTTTAAGTCTAGCCTTGACTGGTGCCAGGTACAATCCTATGGCTTTTTTCATATCTTCGGTAGTGGCGCTCTCATGGCGTTTCCTTGTGGCCTCTAAAACAATGCCAATTGTATTAGATCATACCATGAATAAAACATCGTACAACATTATCAACACCTACTAATACATTTGGAGCATTTACAATAATTGGAGTGGTAGCTACATTCTAATACTTACGACACTTATTTTTACTTTATTTCATAATATTTGAAAACATTCTACGTACAAACAATAAAACAACACAACGTATTCTAACCTCTATTTGAGGTTATGACGCTTATCTACCGAGATGAATCTCTTAAGCAAATCAACTAGCAATTTATCTGGTAGATGCAGTACATATATGATGCATAAAATTCCTACAATTATATTATTAAACGATTTCTGTACATAGCGATATAGAGCATTCCAACTATCTTATAAATGCCATGACATGTTCAAAGTTTTGCTTACCTCGTAGTCACCACAAAAACTAAAACACACCCCGCAACAATTAATTACGCAGTTAACCCTAATCTGCCCTAATCGTATACTATATAAACTATAACATGTAACGGACAAACGAATGAAAACGTTGATGATACGCACGTGCGCGTATGCATTCTATGTACCTAATCCATAGACGCATAAACAATACTAAATCATATAACACCGGCACCGTAATGAATAGAGGTGTTGTGTTGACATTCCCAACTTACAAAATATTACAAATAATATAATACAAAACGCAGATATATTAATAGAAAAGTTACAGCGCTCAACTTAGATACTATTTAAATCATATTAGATATATATTATCTAATTTAATCTTTAAACTATCATTTTAAATAGGTACATACCTACTTAATATGTATGCATATTTTACCCATTTTATATTATTCGTCCTACGCACCAAATGTACAAAAGCAAAAATTCAATCTTTTCTTTTATATGAAATAAATATTTACAGAAATACGAAGCAAAATATTCTTGCAGAGTTATGAACAATATATTGAGAAAGCATTTGCAATAAAATATTATTAATGCTACATAACATATATATTTTTTAAATATTCAACAAAGATTTAATATTTTTTAAATATTTATAAAATATGGAATAAATATAGTTGGTCACTGGGGTAATCAATTAACCTCTTTTATGAAATTAGGTTAATTTATTCTAACTTCCTCCAGGTTGGTAGAGCCAGAAAGGATGCCGAAACTGCCAGTAAGGCGGTTACAGAAATTCTGACAGGCGTCAAAGGCATCATGACAGAACTTGAGAACCTCCAAGAATTCGACGAAGACACCCTGAACGAGTTAGAAGAACGATTGGCCGCAGCGGAAGAGAAAGTGCGTGAAGCTCGACTCAACGAAATTCTCGAGAAATTGCAGATGGATAGGATGCAACAGAACGCCTTAGTCGAAGCCTATAACGAAGAAATTGAGCGCCTGCGAAAGGAAGTGGATAACATAGAACAAATCGTGGAGGCCCTGCCCGACGGGTGTTACAAAAGTATAACGTTAGAACCGTAAATGCAGATGGCGCTACTAAAATCTAACGGTCCTCCCTTCTTTATCGATATATTTAGTTAGGATTTTTACCCAACTGCCTTCTTGTACAAAAATCAATTTGTAATGTTCCATTCTTAAGTATGTACGAACTTTTTTTATACCAAAGAGAAAATTAATTTTTAGAGTGATCATCGAATATTTTTTTTTATTATTTTTGTTAAAAGTTAATTAATAATTGTTTTTTTTTTATGTATGTCGATCATTAAAAATATATTGTGCCTTATTTAGTGAATTAAATATATGTAATTGTGAATCTTTTTTTATATGCATATACAAGGTAAAAAAGAATATATAATAGGCAATTTTATTAAAATATAGTAAAAAAAAAATAGTTTTATTATTGATTGCGTTTTCCTTTTATCCATAAAATCTTGATGCCATTAGTAATATTCCCATTAAAAAAATAATCAATAAATAATTTAGCAGCATTTTTAAAAATAAAAACTGAAGTATTCCAAAAAAAAAAGTAAATTGAACTATTAATTTGTAGTATATCCTTTGAGATAGTCACTAAAAAATTAATACGGGGAAATTTAAATTTTGCTTACCACAACAAAGAAAAGTAAAATAACATATTTAAGTTAATTTTTGTATTAAAGTTCTCATTTTATCTTAAAGATTCAAAAGCGTATTTCTCAGATCATCACAAAAAAAAAACTGCTTAGCTACCATTTTTAGCAAATTAAATGTGAATCTAAACTCCGCAAATCTTCGATTATTTATGCAATCGAAGCTACAACACACTGAGATGGTAATTAATTAAAAATTATTTGCAAAGAATTCTGCATTGCTCCACCCCTAATAGCCAAATTTAAATTTCCCGCGATTATTCTCAGTAACTTCAACGTTGAAACTCAAAAATACCCATCATTTTATATTTGTATTTTATAATTTAAATTTGGCTATTAGGGGTAGTTTCGATTGCATAAATAATCGAAGATTTGTGGGACTTCAATTCACATTTATTTTGTAAAAGATGATACATTACTTTTGTTGAAAAATAAAATAATAAATTCTCCAAATTTGTTATTTTAAATGCTGGCATTTCACTTTCAAAAGTAGCAATTACGTACGACTTTGTATTGCAATTGAGAGTTTTGAGAAGTATTTAACGTGTTTTATGTTGTTTATTTATTATAAACATAAATTGACTTAGCATTCGATGGGATTTTTAATTTCTTAATGTTTACAAAATTTATAAACGTTTCTATTATTTGCGTCTGTCATTTACGATTTACGTTGACAAGCATGACCATAATAATAACATAACCTTTAATTGAATCTATCAATTGCTTTTAAATCAAATCACATCAAACAAATGGAGAATCTCATCGAAACCGACTTTATCCTTAAGGTAAATATGAGATTGTAATAAAAATTTGGTACCTATGCTTAATAGATAATCATCCAGGAACTGTTAAATACTTCATATGCAGATTTAAGTGATTCAAGTTCTTCGACTTCCCTCAGTAGTGACGATGAAGAATTATTTATAAACCTTAAGAATAAGTCCAAACGACAAAAACTCGAAGCGATTCAGATATCTTTGGCTACAACTATAGTGATGAAGAATTTAAAATGTATTTTAAAATGGAACGATCTACAGCAAATAAAATGATAGGTAAATACATAATATTGTAGAAACTACTTCATATAATCACACTAGAATTTGACAAAAGTTATGATATGAACTAGATGATAATACTATCTCATACACATTATATTGTATAACCAATGTATTAGAATGTTTAATCATTGTCTTTTTTTTCTATTATATTAACTTCAAGTTAGGATTTTTAATGTGTAGTAACTGAATTTATTAGCGGAGATGATAACAGTTGAAAGTTTGTAATTAAAAACTTATTTCACGTAGTAAATGTTTAGGTTTTTGTTGCTTTAACAGATTGTTTATTGGTTATATAAACAAGGATGTAAATATTTTAATTTCTAGGACCTACAAATCAACATTTCACTGCTGATTTAACTTTTTTGATAGTTTCTTTATTTAAATCCTATATTTATACTTGCAAATTTCTGTTGCATTCAGCCTTTGATGAATCACTTTTCTTTTGAAATTGCAACATTTTTTTTATTCTATATATCTATATTATTATAACCTGTTAGGCTTAACAATAACTTATTTTTATTTATAAACCGCCAGAATAAGTAATAAATGATTGAAGAATTTTTTTGAAATACATTCTATTCATAAGTATATTGGTCAGTAAATGGAATTATATCATTTTGTACACTTAAAATCAGAACATGTATGGGGAATAAGGGAATCGATATCATTAAGTTTTTAGATCGCCTTCAAAATTCGGAATTCTTACCTTGCCACAATGACGGACGGGAGAAAATATCCCCAACAAGAGCATTCCTCATGATCTTATGGTACCTAAGCAACCAAGAAAGTTTCCGAGAAGTTGCCAATAGATTCAATGTCACATTCAGCTCGGCACATAGATGTTTGAGAAGGGTTCTTGATTTCTTATTGTCTCTGAAAGATGCCACAATTAGATGGCCGACCGATGGGGAAGCGATCTCTATTTCTGAAAGTTTTCAACAAAAGAACGGAATTGATAATGTTATAGGATGCATAGATGGAAGCCACATTGAAATACTAAGACCAATCGACAATCACCAGTTATATCTCAATGATAAAGGTTATTACAGCTTGCTATTGCAAGTCATCACGGATCACGAGATGAGATTTTTAGACGTGTATTGTGGTGAACCTGGCTCGCTTGATGATGTTGAACTTTTGGAAAAATCCGATATTTATGGTCTGATTGAGAATCATCCTGACTTTATCGGAGATAAAATTATTATTGGAGATTTGGCCTACCCGAATCTAGATTGGCTAGTTACACCTTATAAGGACTGTGACGGATTGACACCTAATCGAAAAGAATTTAATTATAAACTATTGACAGCCGGGGTAGTGGTGGAAAATGCCTTAGGTTTGCTGAAAGCGAGATTCAGGCGTTTGCGAAGATTGGACAATAAAAATGAAGGGCTTTGCATTAAAATAATTAAAGGAGCATGTATTCTCCACAATATTTGTATTAATGAGAACGATTTATTTGAAGCAGAAGCAACGGATTTCAATCAGCCAGATCATGTTGATCATTGTGATGATCAGGAAGATAGTAAAAGACGGAACAGACGAGAGCTTTTATATAATGCAATGTATGAAAATAATACGTAATAAAATTAGAACTCCTAAAGTATGTGTTTATTTTTATAACCTAACACTATTTACAATATCCGTATACTAGTATTTAGTATACTCTGTATATAGATAGTCACATATGCTTTTTACCACCACGTTGACATATTTTTCTTTGTTCTTTTCCTCTTAAATAAGCAATCGTGTTGCCTAAATTGTCTGTAAACTTTTCGAAATTATCTAGTATATACTTAACAACGAAATATGACGAAAACTGTTCAAGCTACTAATGATAATAACGTCATAATAACAATTAGAAGTAAAGAACACAACACAAAAATGAAATAACCAAGTTTTCTTTAATAATTAAACGTGTAAAAGATTTAACCTCAGTGCAGTGCGTTTTTGACAGTTTCAAACAACATACTATTTGTTTGTGAAAGAAGCACGCTATAATATAAATTTTACATATCTTTGGCATTAACTAAAAACTACCACAACTTCTTTATTATTCGTTTTAATACAACATTAGCCGTATTCTTTTTACCGTCTGACTTAGCTTGTCTTAGTTTTGTGAGTTAAGCTAAGAGCTACTCATTACGAATGATCAAACCAGCCGACTAACTGCGTTTTTTTGGTGAGTGACTCGTAACTTAACTCACAAAACTAAGACAAGCTAAGTCAGACGGTAAAAAGAATACAGCTATTGTATTGAAGCTTTTGCGTCATAATTTAAAATATGTTTCCTTTTTTTTTAGCAATATGCAGGTGTTCAATTTAAAAAAAATATAAATTTCTCAGAAATGCGACACCCACTTGGCAAAATTTAAATTTCCCACAATTATTTTCAGTAACTTCATCAGAAACACATCAAAATAACTAGTAATCTAATACAAAACCATTGGTAATTTCGTGTTTCAATGTTGAAGTTACTAAGAATAATTGTGGGAAGTTTAAATGTTGCCTAGTGCACATGGAATTGTTTTTTCGTATATTGCATATTAATCAACGTTAAAAACACTAATACTTTGCTAATTTAACCGACTTTCTAGAATCAATAATTACAGAGATAGCAATAGTGCGCACACTTAATAGTAACATTCCTTTTCCGGAGTTCAGAGTGCTAGTCTATAAGTCAAATCATTATATCTACGGACAAACTACTCTACAGTAAAATTGTAACAAAGATGATCTATTTAATCTGATCATTGTATTTGCTCGAAGCAATTGTGATTTTCAAACTAAATTCATAATTAATAAAAAAAAAATCCGAACTCTAAAGCATCTCTGAAACAATTAGGAGCAGCAAAATCGATTGCTGCAAAATCTGTCTACTTTAACAAATGCAAAAGTGATTTTTTATCAGGTACCCATTTTGGCGAAGATATTTGAGAATAGCAAGAAAAGTTTCAGCGAAATTTGAGAAACTACGTCTTCAAAACTAAAAATTATCCGTAACCCAAATTACAACACATTGAATCCTTTTTAAATAACACATTTTAGGAGATATTTTGGCAAAGGAAAAAAAAAATCCGAAATATCCAAACAAATCGCATCTTTAAAAATATTAAAATTAAAAAAAATCGCCCAGCACACAATTTAGTCTGTTCTTTAAGTTACGTTAGTTTCTTTAAGAAACGTAGACATAACGTCCTTCATCAAGCGCATACTTTGGTTGATATTTGAAAAAAAAAAAAACAAAAAAAAGACCACAAACCGTAATAGCCAAATTTAAATTTCCCGCCTATTTTTAGTGACTTCAACGTAAACCAATTAAAATAACTATAGGTTATATTAAGATAATACAAAATGGTAGGTAATTTTATGTTTCAAAGTTGAAGTTCCCAAGAATAATTGCGGGCAACTTAAATTTGACTATGTGACAAATTTTGAAAGTATTGAAAATAAAAAAAAGACATTCCTTGTAATGAATTTACTTTATTAAATGCAAACATAACTTTAAAAACATGATTTTTGCTCTTTGAATAACCAATTTTAGGGAGAAAAAAAATTTTAATCCACTTCATACGAAATTTGGCTTACTTTTAAAAATATAAAGATATTTTTTTTGTCTAATCCGCACTTTAGCAGATACTCCATTAGCCAGGTGGTGTGTTCACCTTAAACGCACCACTTGGTCTCTCTTTTGTTTTTTTTTCCAATTGAATAGGAGTTGTAATTTGCTTTGATGGTCATGTAAATATATTTTCCAACAGTTTTATATCCGTAACCACATTATTTAAATAATGCCAATATCAATACTACATATAACCTTACCAACTTTGCAACCTTTGCACAATGTTTAATTTTCATTATGCACTTTTAGAACTAAATATAGGCCAACTTTGAAGAAATAGACTGATACTTCCAAAAGCTATAGTGTAGAAAATTACTTAACTAACAACAATTGACAAATGACTTCATTGTAGTGTTGATATTCCCGGTAATTACTAAATAGGTATTTTTTGTAAATGGCAACACTGGATTTGTTTGATATACTTGGAAGATCTCAAAATTCTTAATAAAAAATATCATACGAAATGTCTTTCTTGGAGTAGAAGTTTTATAGAGATCAGTAAACAAAGGCAAAATAAAAAAGCAATCTTAATCAGCTATAGCAACACTAAACCTTGGAAATAAACAAAAATTGTATTTATCACAAGAGGGAATGGAATTAAGAGTGAATAACGATATAACCACGAACGCTACACCAAGTAACAGGTTATTGGCGCTAACTGTTCCCTTATTAGTTTTAGTCAACAGGTTATTGTCTGATTATTGCTGTAATAAATATTTATCGCTATCATATGATTGTTTTTACATCGTTGCCAATTGAGTATATGCTTGTTTTGATATTTTTATTTCTTTAACTATTAAAAATTATGGGCTCCATTTTAAGCTGTAACAATTTCTGCTGGGATTTTAGAGATATACATAAAAGTTTTTCACAAATCATTTATTTTACTAAGGAATATGTACAATTTCTTGTATTGTAAATGAATACAGGGGCAATTAAATGATTTAACCACTATTATTAATAAAAAAATAAATAAAACAACATTTTAGTTTAACGAATGGAATAAAATAACAGCCAAAAACATACATCGTCTTCATCTTCATAATAACAGCAGTTTATACCTTCACAAAATTGATCCTGTATTATAAATTAGTGTGTAAGAAACTTCCAGCATTTTTTCTGTAATAATTCTTTTTCTTTAAATTATTTTCAGAAATCAATTGATGCAAATAATGTTCTTTCCATTCATATTTATTACCATCTGCAATAGCTACATGTTTCGGCCGAAACTGGCCATCTTCAAGTTCTTACAACGTTAATGTAAAAAGAGCAGTAATTTATAACAAATAATAAAGAGTAATTTAGTTGAAATTATTTATAGTTAAGATTAGGTATGGATAGTAATAAATATGAATGGAAAGAACATTATTGATTGCATTTAAATATTTATTCATTCAAATAGAAAACGTTTACAAAAATGTTAAAAATTGCTTAGAAAAATTATCTGCCAACTGAAACCTGCTGGATTTTTTTTTTCCACACAAATTTTGATCAATATCGAATTACTTCACATTGCCATACAAATAAAATCTTAATTTTTCTTGAAAGTTTTTGATTATTTACATCGATTTATATAACTTCAGTTAAGTCTTATATATTTTTTCTTGGCAATTTTGGATCTATTTACCCAGTTATTGTTCATTTTGCATTAATTTACCAATTCCATTCCCACTGACGTTGGAATACATTTGGTTTCCTTACTGAAATAAGAGTCACAAAAATTTCAAATTCTTTTAAACAAAATTTAATGTTTTAATTCATTAATTTTTCTAGTAAAAGCCCATTTGGTTTAAATTTTGACCGATTTACATTCACTCATGTCAGCAAATGAATATTTTTTTTCATAATGTGCTCTGATTTAAGCAAGATTGCTTGTTTTACTGCACTTGCTTTTTCTTATACAACAAAAAACAATTCCTTTATAACTGCAGTATGTTTACTTTAACCTTAAATATTTCTCAAGGAGAGCGATTTTCCTTTTCTCCAACTCCAATTTTGCTTCCTCCAACTTCATTTTATCCTTGTGACGCTTTTGTTTCAGTTTTAATTCTTCATTCCTCCATTGCATATATTCTCGTTTCAACTTTTGTTGATATTTTTTAGGGGGTAACTTTTCTCTTTCCTCAGCAAATTCAGATTTAGAAGATTCTTCCATTGATACTACTATATCCACTTCTTCTATAGGTTTTGAAGGCCTCGAACGTGGTTGTGGAGGATTGGAACCGAACATCTTGTCCATCATGTCGAAAAGTTGAACCGCGTTGGCCACCGTCCTGTTTTAGTTAGGGTCTCTTTCGCTTTTCGATAACTCTTAACTAGACCGTGCCATTTAGTTTGTATCATAGGGCCAGTTACTTGAATATTTTTCTCTGTTAAATCATTCGCTACTGTCTCAAAGACTTGTTTTCTTTTCCGAGGATTATTTAAATCGTCATAATGAGAATTCATCGCTCTAATTAATTCCACTACTTGCTCATACTTCCAGATGTACATTGGTTTGGCATTCCTTTCATCATCGGTACTTTCTTCTTTATTGCAATCGTATATGTCTATTTCTGAGTCTATTTCCTTAATGTTATTTTCTTCCTCTTTCAAAACAACCTCTAAAATAAATTTTAAATTTAAACATCTTGATTTTAAAGTATTTAGTAGCAATATTATTTACCTTCGTTGATTTTATATTGTAAGCCGCTTTTAGGATCCAATACAATTGTGTATGTTTCCGACATTCTTAATGTATTTAACTCAAATTTAGATCTAAATAAAATATGTTGTTATTAATAAAAACAATAAATAAGTATCTTAACCTCAACATACAATTAGACCAAATTTGAGGTATTTTTAAGTTTTTTAACTGTTTTTGCCAAGCCAAGTTAAGAAAGGAAGAAAGCAATGAACAACGCAGCAGCTGACAACTGCTATATGATGTAAGTCTGTTCGATTTGTACAACGCATCTTGCAGGTTTGTTCGTCGGTGCTGCACTTTTTACACTGGCTTCTGATTAAAGCAGGATAGAGGATTAGCTCTTTCCGTACCTGTGAAAGTTAAAATATGAACCAGTGTAATTGGTATAATACCAACTAACAAACCTGCAGTAAAACGCTTGCATAACCGCAATAATAGTTTTCTTTACCTTAAACAAATCGAACAAACCTTAATTCAAAAGAAAAAAAATGTAATAAGTGTGTTCCACCCTACAGTTCAGAACTGTTCTTTAAATAACGGGACTAATATACACTGCTGGCTGCGTTGTGGCTCTAGTGATTTGTTTTTTCGTCACTTAAGTATATTATAACGGTAATTAAAACTTTTTATTGTCAGATTTGCCGCTTTTATTGATCAACTTTCAGCTTTCTGATTATTAAAAAGCTTAAAAAGTTTCTATTACTAATTCTGCTTAGAAATTTGTTGTCAGTGAATTCCAAGAATAAGTTTTAGCTAAAAAAGTCTATTAAACGTCACTTCATCTCATTTTGCTACTTGGGAGTTGATATAACAAAACCATTATCATTTTTTGATTCATCAGACAAAATATCTACACAAAATCAGCATGCACCAAGACATGTGTTGGCTAGTATAATTATAGTTTTCTTATTTTTGTCCTTTTGCGTTATAACGTAAAACGCAAACTTTATATGACTCAACGCAATGTTTTATGAAGTAATTATTTGCGTCCTGACAGAAAAATGACATAACTAGGTACTTTATGATCGCATTCGCGGTGACAATAAAATTTAGTAATTAAACATCTCAAATATAAATACCAAGCGAAAATACAGATAGCGTATCGTTAAAATAAGTAATATACAGAGTGTTTTATAAGGGAAAAAAAAACATATATACTTCTACTGGTTTGAAACTAGAATTTTTGATAAATTTCGGACAGTTATTCAATTCTATTTGAAAAAAAGACCTTTATTAGTTTAAAGATATCCATATTGGGGATGCGTTTTTAAACGCCCTGTATGTGATTTAATGACCATTCCTGTAACTTTGAATAGCCAAATTTAAATTGCCCGCAATTATTCTTAGTAACTTTGAAACATAAAATTACCTACCATTTTGTATTGCATTAACAGTTATTTTAATGCCTTTACGTTGAATTCACTAAAAATAGCGGTGGAAAAATTAAATTTGGCTATTAGGGACGTCTATTAAGTGCATACTTGAACCTTCTGAAATCTGTGATTCCATTCGAATGAAACTTTAAAAAAAACCAACAAAATTGCGAATATTTCAAAAATGGTTATACAAAACAATATTCGTTTTAACGTTTCAACGAAGTCACTGAGAATAATTGGGGTAAATTTAAATTTGGTATTAGAGTAGCGGTGTCAAAAAATAATATTATAGATTGCCTTAAGATATTTGTTTTCACACGTTTGCAAATAAATTGATAAAATTACGTTTAAAATAGTAAATAATTCTGTTCAAATTACAATTCCTTATTTTAGAAAGACACCTAAAGGATTTCAAATTCCATTCTAGAACTGCAGATCCGAATAAAGCTTGTAATAGGTATATACGTAAAGCTACAATGACTGCTACACGTTTCACTCTTTACGTGTAATTTGATATTAATCGACTTGACGTATTAAATTACTAATAATAATAATACAAGTTAAAAATGTGTCACCCTATTTCTGCAATTATACAACCATATTTACGCAATTAAACTACAATTACGCGTACACAAAGCGCGTTCTGAAAAATCGTTGCATCAATAAATATCACCGCAATCACCGTGTGACGGGTTTCGACAGTGACCGATGCGATCATGTGACGGTAGGCCTCTCTCCCGGTCACCGTTTGTGAGATGTGGAAAAGCCGGCAAGATCGGCATATTTCGGTATATCCCTGCGTACGTTTACCGCTCCGTCTTTCTCAGAATTGCGGGCCGCGTCACTCTATCGTCTCTTTTCAAAAATGGCGTGCTAACACACACATGCCAGACACATACACACAGAATAAATCAGTATACAGCATTAATGTGGAGGTTTGTTGACTTGACCCCGGGATATTTATTTTAATACTAGACGCTCCGGGAAAAAAACTATGTACCCGCATTCCTATTCTGTGATGTTTTAGGGTCTATTAAATTAATAGAAATTTAATAATTTATCTAATTAGTAGTTTATTATATTATAAATACCTAATATACACATGAAAGAAAATGTCAACTGGAAACAATATAGAAACCGAATACTTAGAACTGAACGAGAAACAGCAACAATGGGCTCAATATTACCAGGTATTTCCAATAATATTTCCCCTTTTTTTATGTATGTGTGTGAAAGGAAGCTGGTGTTATTTAAAAACGGGGACGAATTAAAAGGTCAAAGTAGTTAATTGTATTAAGTGTGAAAGCCCCATATTACAGAGTGTATGCATCAGAGATCTGTACGATTTCATGTAAAACTGCCCGAGCATGAGTATATACATGTAAGGAATCAATATATAACAACAAATAGATATACAAGCAACTTATGTGTGTATACTGAGAGTTGTTCGGGCTTTCATCGTAGAGTGTGGATGAAGTATAATTATGTTTTATTGTAATTTTATTTGTGCTTCTTTTTGGGGGAATTTTGGCATGCTAAAGTTCCAAAATTTTTTTGACACACGTCACGTGATTAATTAGGCGGTAAATTTAAAAAATATGGTATGAACTGACAGAAAGCGAGGTTAGATGATGTGATATCCAAAAAAGTTATTTAGAAAGCCATAAGTCAATTTTTGTATTGTATACGTACACAATTTTTGGAGGGATCTTTTTTTAGTATTCGTTTTTCTTTTGTCGAAGATCAACTAAAGTAAAATTTTTGAATTAACTTAGTACTTCACCGTTCCTATCAATTTTGGTATCATGTACGAAGCTAGAATTAATGTTGAAAAACGAATAAAAATTTATTCTGACACACTTCATTAACATGGTAACAGATTTGACAAAAAATATGTTGTGCATGGATGAAAAGTTGAAAAGTGTGTGAATAGTAATAGTTGTCAGGAAAAAATATTTGTTGTTTTAATTTTAATGAAAGTTTTAAGCTAAAACTAAACTGAAGAATTTTTTTTTGCAATTTAATAAAATAAAATTTCTGAATTTAGTTATTATTTATAGAATTTTGTAGCTTTTTGTATGACTAAATCTAAAAACTAGCGGCCAACTTAGAAAAAAATATGTTGAATTGAGAAAAAGTGAAGTTAAATGATACGATATCCGTACACAATATTTAGAAGATTACAATTTAGGTTATAATTTTGTATGCATATTAAAAATATAATAAAAAACTAGTATTGCAGTGACATTTGTTAAGTTTGATTGAATGTAATTGTATATAACAAAATGTACATACGGATGAAACCATGTAAGTCTAGAAAACGACATATATAACAAAAATCTTAAAGGACGCTTTACAGTTCGCAATTTTTTGATTGGGTGCAATAAAAATGACAGATGCTCTATACACCCTTAAAAAAGCATGAATTAATTCAAAATCGTACCTTTGTTTTTAACAAAATCACAATTTTGAACAAAGAACAAAATTTAAAAACACGAAATATCCTTGAAATAATACAAATTTATAGACATAAAAATGCAGGTAATGATAAAATAGGCATACAATATTTTAACAAATATGTAACTTAATTTTATAATTAAATATAGCAATATTTTTTAGAAATCTATTTAATTAAAAAAAAATTAGTAACGGTTTTCATATTTAACCAAAGAATTAAACACATTATATGACAACTAAAACTTTATATACAACAAAAAAGATATATTAACAAAATATATATTAAAACAAAACAAAACTGATTTTATCATTTATTCATCAAAATTTTATTTACAAACAGTTTTTGTCAGTCATTTTACAACTTTTCAAGTTTCTTTTTTAGAAATAAAAAGTTGAAAAAGCTTTAAAAATGAAACGAAAGGTAGTTTTACAATTCCATTTTATTATTATGTAATAAACCAAAAAATCAAACAGCACTAGATATCAAAGAAAGTTGAAAGAAAAATGAAAGATAAACAAAAGATTGAATGAGTTTTTTTCTCATTAAAAACAGTTCTGGACAAAATTAAGTGACCGCTAGTAAAATTTAAAATAAGAGTGAAACAAGATAACTAAATTTATTGAAACGAATAAATGTGTGTATTCATGTGTTTCCTTAGAGTTCAGTTGATTTAACGGGTATTAAAATTGATAAACTAAAATACGAGTGGTCTTCTTATTAACTTTCTACATGGCCAAATTTAAATTGCCCGCAATTATTCTTAGTAACTCCAACCTTGAAACATAAAATTACCTACCATTTTGTACTACAATAATAGTTATTTTAATGCCTTTACGTTGAAGTCACTAAAAATAGTGGCGGGAAATTTTAATTTAGCTATTAGGGTTAAATCATAATCTGTAAAAGTTAACAAACGTAACATTATTAATAGCATGTATACCATCTTCTTGTACCAATAAACGGTATTAATCTGGCCCACTGTGATCTATTTAAGGAAAATATTTTCAACTTTATAGCACTTTCGGTATACAGGGTGTTGATATCAACTTTCTTATTTTAAATGAAATGGTGCAATTTTTATCGGTACAATGAATGTATCGAGTCATTTACAATTAGTTTACATGAGCGTTCTCTATCTCTAAACTCAACCGTTTTTGAGATATTTCTAATTTTGTCGATTTTTTGACGTTTACACTGTTTAAAGTAAAATTAAATAGCTGACAAGGTGTCAGATATTTAGTGGTTCTACTAATGTCGATGTAAATACAAAGACGTTGGTAGAAAGTTTTATGGCAATAATGACCGAATCACATACAGGGTGTTCGAAAACGCATCTCCAATGTGGATATCTTTAAACGAACAAAACTTTTTTATTTCAAACGGAACATGGTATTTTTTACTACAGCATTGAATGCAGCGTAAAATTCTACATCGATTGACATTACCTATTTTTGATAGTTTTTGAGATATTACCATTTATTGCCTAAAATATGACTAATTTCCAAGTTTCGAGCAAATAAAATATTTTTTTCCTAAAATACACTCTGTATATTAATTTTTAGAATGATGCGTTATGTTTTTTTGCATTGTTTGGCTTCCATACCTGAGATATTTATCATTGGAAATTTTCCAATTATTAGCAAATTTTATGTAATTGTAATTATAAAATATTAATAAGCCACAATTATTATGCGACAGCAAATTACATGTTAATATTTTTACCTGCTTATTAAATGCATCGAAAATAACGCAATTAAAAAAGAAAAACTAGGAAACTATTATTCTGAAAGAACAATTATATTGGACATTTTGGAAGACTTTTAATAGTTTATTCCTGATTTATGTTATCTGTCTGTATCGCTTAATACCTAGTTTAATACAAAAAGCCAAGAAGCTGCATTGTGTTCGGAGACTCCGTGTCAGACCGGCTCCCCTACAAAGAAAATACCTGCTCTAGTAAGTGAATAATATTTGAAATATTATGGGTGTATTTGGGATATCTGCTTTAATTTTCCTTTCTATTTTATTTTTTTGAGGTTTTTATTCATTGCAAGTAAGTGTAGGTATCTAATCATTGTTGCATTCTTTATGAATGTAGAATAAGCCTAAAATGTTATTTGTATATGTAACTTTCAATGTTTTTCTTATTTCTTTCGATTTACAATATTTTGCTTGTTAGAAGAAAATGTGTGAAGGAGTTGACAGCATTAGGACTTTCTATAAAAGATATGACTTGTTAATACTGCATAGGTTTATCACTGCGCAAATTAGTAATTGCCAACAATGGATATCACTTGTTTATTAGCACATCTCATGGCCTACTAATATCTAATAATTAATATACGTTCTCTATGACTAAAAGGCATTACTATTAGTAAGAAACTAGTGAATGTTAAGATATCTGAAACATAAATATTTAGATAGTTTAGGCAAATAATGTACAGAGTGTTTTGTAGTAAAAAACTCATTTTATTTGTTTGAAACTTGGAATTTAGGCATATTTTCAGCAATTTTTTGCAAGAACTGCTAATACTTTAAAAACTATTAAGAATAGGTATACCAAACCCTAATATCAATCGATGTAGAATTTTACGCTGCATTCAATGCTGTAGTAAAAAATACCATGTTCCATTTAAAATAAAAAAGTTTTGTTAGCTTAAAGGTATCCACATTGGAGACGCGTTTTTGAACACCCTGTAGGTGATTCAGTGATTATTGTTATAACACTTTAGAGTTACGTCCTTGTATTTACATCGACTTTAGTAGAACCACTAAATAACTGCTATCTCATGAAATATTTGATTTTATTTGAAAGAGTGCAAATGTCAAAGAATCCACGAAAATGAAAATATCTCAAAAACGGGCGAGTTTAGGGATAGGGTACCTTCATATAAACTTGTTGCAAATCACTGGCGAAATTTATTAGACCGATGAAAATTATACCATTCCATTTAAAATAAGAAAGTTGATATCAACCGAAGGTGCTATAAGGTTGAAAATATTTTCCTTAAATAGATGGCAGTATGCCATGACTACACTGCAAGTTTCAAAATCAAATTTCTATTAGAAGTTCAAAAAAATCTAATGTCCCAGTTCGATGGGACACCCTGTAATATTTGCTCAAAGTCATATACGGCCTTTTGCACGAATGTGGACGAGCAAATACAGTTTTAAATGTAACGGTCGCTCGTGAGATTGGTTTTTTCGGTAGACGAACGGCCTGAACATTTATGAAAACCATAAATTGCCCAAAACCTCGTGAATCGTTCTCCTTGCTTTTCCAGAGAATCAGGATAGAATCTATCAACTCGCACACGTGTCTGGAGGCCATCAAGCCGCAAAATAAACCCCTAAACCGGTATAGGGATGTGAGTCCGTACGATCACAGCCGCATCGTATTAAAACGCGGTTCGACGGACTACATCAACGCCAACTTAGTCAAAGTCGACAAGGCGAACCGCCGCTACATCTTGACCCAGGGTCCGCTGTCCACGACGATGAGCCACTTCTGGCTGATGATGTGGGAGCAGAACAGCAAGGCGGTCCTCATGCTGAACAAGTTGATCGAGAAGAAACAGGAGAAGTGCTATCAGTATTGGCCGGAGAAGATGGGCAAGGAGCACGCCATCAAGTTGGACGACGTGGGATTGTGGATCGAGTACGTGGAGTATCAGGATTACTCGCATTATTTGACGAGGACTTTGAGAGTGCACGATGTGGAGACGGGGAAGTCGCGCGAGATTATACAGTTCCATTATACCACGTGGCCTGATTTTGGGGTGCCCGTTTCGCCGACGGTGTTCCTCGAGTTCTTAAATAAGGTTAGGGCGTCTGGTGCCTTGGAGGAGGACGTTGGACCGGCCGTGGTGCACTGTTCTGCCGGCATCGGACGATCGGGGGACGTTCTGTTTGGTGGATTCGTGTCTGGTGCTCGTAAGATACTATTTTATCGGCTATCCTTTTCTCTATTGCAGCTAGATTTGACGCGATAACAATTTTAATGGTTAAACCCCAACAAAACAATAATCCAAAAGCTCAACCATGTTAGGATAATTTATATAAAGGTTCGTTACTTTAAAGTCAATTATTGAATGCTTGAGATATTCAAAATTTTGTCGAAATTTCTACATTTGCATCTCCGTAAAAGGAAAATATATTTCCACTAAGATGTTTCCGATTTGTTCTGCCATACTAGCATTTCCATTACAGAAACTGTACAGGGTGGGCCAAATTCGACACTTTTAATAGGGAACTTATATTTCTAAAGGAATTAGACAAAATATGACCTATGCTTCTGGAGCTCGATTTTAAAGAAATCGATTAGTGAAATCCGTATTTTTATATCTTTCATAATATAAGAGATACAGAGCGTTCTCGTAAAATATGCAATTTTTAAAAGCCTTTGTAACTTTTTAATTTGTGAAAATGCTTGATTTATATAAGAACTTTATTAGGGCACTTTTTGACGCAGAATTTAAAGCTCTAATTTTTTGTTTTTTTTAACTCGTATTTTTTGAGATATTATCAAGACTTGTGTTTTTTATATGCAACACTATATATTTTTACACTATTCTAAAGCACATAAAATTACCTTTAACATAATATATCACACTTGATATTTTATTTAGTCAGTTCTTAAAATATCTGATTTTCTATTTGCCATTTCACAGTATTTTAAGATGGCTGTGGATGGTGGTGGATAAACAAATACAAGTTTTCCACAAGACAGCAAAAAATGTTTTTATATTAAAATGTTGTCACAAATATGTATAAATAACAATTACAACAAACTAAATTAAAGATACCATTAATAGCGTTACCGATAGCTAGAACTAAGAAGGTTTATCCTGTAAACATTCATAATGTATTAAAAAGTTGAAATTAATCATGGTTAGACCTAAAATAGGCTTATTTTTAAAATTCTTACATATTTAAACGAAATTTTTACTATATATGCCAAAAAAATGCGTAAACATTATAAATTATGGCAAGTGTTCGAATCGTCCACCGTTCAGTATATCATTCATAGCCATCTTAAAATACTGTGAAATTGCAAAAAAAAAGTCAAAGAATTTAAAAACTGTTTAAAAAAAATATTAAGTGTGTTATATCATGTTAAAGGCAATTAAAAAAAAACAAAAAACTCTTATATAAATCAAGCAGATTCGCGAATTAAAAAGTTACAAGGGTTTTTAAAAATTGCATATTTTACGAAAACACTCTGTATCTCTTATACTATGGAACATATTAGTGATGTAACGAATATTCGCATTCGCATTCGCGAATATTCGCACGTTTTTGAATATTCGCATTCGCAATAAATATGCGAATATTGCGAATATCGAATTATCCATTTTAACAGGTAACTTTTACCTGTTAAAATGGATAATTTAGAAAAAAAAAAACTAATATTCAAATTCATTGAAATCCTAAAACAACCTTTTGAGCACAAATTTACAGTTTACATTATCATAACCATCAATAACCTCAAAACTAAACTTGAATTGACAAGAATAAGACGTAAAAAGTCGAAACGATTCGGTTGTACTTGGCTAGTTTCGCTGCGGTGATGGAGAGATTTAATTCTCTGCGTGTGCTTAATGCAAGTGTTCGTATAGTTGTAAACTAAAAATCAAATGTATATAAATGTAAAATAGATGATGCTAGTAAAGTTAAAAGTGAATATTCGCATTCGGATTCGCGAATGTCTAGTGCACATATACACGTTCGCGAATGTGTAAAATCACGCATTCGTTACATCACTAGAACATATAAAAATACGGAATTCACTAATCAATTTCTCTTTAAAATTGAGCTCCAGAAGCATAGGTCAGATTTTGTCTAATTCCTTTAGAAATACAAGTTCCCTATTAAAAGTGTCGAATTTGGCCCACCATGTACACCAAATATACAGGGTTAAGGAAATGTGTGACAATACCGGATTCGTGGCTAATAAAGTTCGGGTTCTATTAAAAAGTAACCATAAGAAAAGTTTTTGTAATATTTCCATTCTAGTTTATGACATACTTTCAACAACTATCATTTGTTTCGAGAAATGACGCCATTATCGGTAGTTTTTTTTTTAATGAATCACCCTGTACCTTATCACATTTTTAAATGACTACCAACAACAAAAAAATTTCAAAACAAGACAATTCATAATAAATGTTCAAACTTCAGTCCTTGAGCAACCTAACAATAACCTAGCCTATCAACGAATGACTTTGTAATGAGTTCTAAATCGCGTCTTGTGGTATCTCTTGAAAGGTCATTAATTTAATCTCAATCTTAATCAATTTTTCGAGCGGCTGAGGATTTAGCCTTATACAATGACGGGCAGAAAGTGCGCAGCTTATAGAAAATCTTTTTGTCTTTGAATTTAAAAAAATCTTTTTTTTTTTACAAATTACCTCTGCATGTCTTTAAACTAAAATAACAATCATCAAAATCTGCCGAAAATTTAATTATATAGGGTGATTCAAGGAACCCGTCCATTAAAAGTTTTTCACTTTGCAATGATATTTCGATTTTGAAACTTTGAAACAACCATGCTTATGCTATGTATAAATGTAAATATCTAAAACAGCAGACCTTTTTTTTAGTTAAAATAGAAATACCCATCACATTACCCCCCATTCTGAAATGATGTTTAATTATTTTTCTAAATTTAGAAGAAAAATATAATCTTTCAAAAAAATAAATAGTATCAGGGGTCTCATTCCAGAAATAATTAAATTGTTTCTATAAGAACTCAACAAAAGAAGTACAACATGATAATATTGGTAATACGGGGTAATATAATACAACCTTGCATATTTGTTTTTTTATTTATTTATTTATTTTTTTAACGATATTTGATAAATTGATAAAAAAAATCTGGTTTTCTTACACATTGTATACCTATTGTCGTTGGGAAAAGAAAAACTCGTATCTATGCTCGCATCTTGAAAAGAGGTATTCCAATGATTCCGATTTATATTAGGAGAGGGGCGTGTTTTATGTTGCTAAGATACGTACTTCTCGTGGATTTTAGATATCTCAGCGCAGGCAAACAGCACTAGATGTTGCAAGTTAAGGGAATATAAAATTTGTATCGACTATCGTGAACTTACAGTTAGGCAATTCAAAGTTCAATGCTACAGAAATTGTAAAATAATTAATTTTACTATCAAATCGTACATTATCCGAGAGATTTTAATTTATGCCAAAGTAGCTTGTTACCAAGGTCCGTATATACAAGGTTACCTCGTAACTTTTTAACCAATCAAGAGAAAGAGCGCGAACGCGTCATCATGTATGCTGTTTTTAATAAATAAAGTGGTGCATATATGTAAAAATAAATGGCGATTTGTACTCCCAAACTAAATAGGTATTTTTTATAATAAAAAAAACGAATTTCTACTATTATGTAATAGTAAACACAAGTAAATCAAGTAAAAAATATTATGTAAATATAACACAAAACTTAGAACTACACACATAGAGCATAACATTAAATTAGAAACTAAGAAAAAGTAAAGTAAAATGGTAAAAAGATAACGATTATTTATTACCAAACTAAATATTTATTCTTCCTAATAAGAAATCATTTTCTTATTATTATATAATCATAAACATAAGTAAATTAATCTAACAAAATAACTAATTTAAAAACTGAGAAAACTAAAAATTTATGTAATATTTTTTTTTTCTTGGCAAATTTGTGTCCTTCAGATTTAACTTCTCTCTTTTCAATAATTTTTTTGTTTTAAGTTTAAATATTTATTTTTGTTTTAAATCTTAATTTAGAAAAAAATTCAATCAATGTTTTGTCAACACGAACGTGTCTTGGAATATATTTTCAAGTTCTTCTTATTATAAGAGAATACCCCAACACTAACCTTTTAACGTAAACAAACACGAGAATTATCGCGAGGCGTGTCATCGTGTATCCAACCTCTCCTTTCCCCAGACCTCACCTACATAAGATTACCTGACGAGGTAATCTTATTATACTGTCCTTGACTTGTTACGAGATTTTTGATATGATATCCCAGCCATTATATGTCATTTTGTTTTGTAATGTGGTTTTCTCATGAAAATTTTTGTCGCATTACTCTAGCTGCGATTGACGTAAAACATGTTGAACATACATATGTAACGATATACACCGCATTCTTCTCGTAGATCGAAAAGTTTGGGATAAATTCAGTATCTGTGAAGGAAATATTACTGGAGATGCGAGAATATAGGATGGGTCTCATACAGACGTCGGAACAATTGAGATTCTCTTACCAGGCTATCATCGAAGGTGCGAAAATGTTGTCGCAGCAATGTCCAGATAAGGAGGTTAGTGTAAAGAAAGCCAAGCCCTCTTCATCACCATCCTAGACCTCGTTAAAAATCCGTCCCTGTTGATTAATTTAAAATTCCTGTTATTCCTAAATTAAAATAAACAAAATTTTAACATAAGATTGATGATTATTTTTAATTAAAGAATAGAAAGAATTTTACAAATTACGCAAATAGGTCCCGTGATTTTCCTATAATAAATCAGAATTCATTGATTTTGTTTTTTCCGGTCACAGGTATTTCCTCTTTTTCTATCTACTTATAACCGAGATGCTTTAAATGACACAATTTTCTTTTTTTTTTTGGAATTTCGGCTGACTTTAATTATTAAAAATTTTAATGAAATACATCTTTGTATACAAACATTTCGACTTTTTTTTTATTAAAATCTTTAGTGATTTTTACATAAAGTTTTTTTAAACCTGATAATTTTAATGTCGATGTTACGTCAGTTTTTTTGTAAAAAGTTATAAGATGTAGATTATTTTTATACAAATTATTTACCAACAATTCACATAAATTTAAAGTAGTAACATAACCATTTTAAATTTTTTAATGTATGTACCTTGGTTTGGGGGAAATTGTAATAATCTGAATGTAGAAGAATAAACTTTTATTGACGTTTCTCCAATGTTAACATTGACTTTTTCAAAATTATAAAAAAAAAACATCTTAATATTCATATTTGCAATTAAATTTGATTTTTGCATAACTATTTTATTCCCACTATTATTCTTATAGATTAATGTAATTAGTTCAAACACCTATCTAATTTAAATTTAATTTTTGAATATTGTTTGGTTTTTCTTTAAATTTGTGCGTCATTTTTAAGCAGTTACATTTAAAATTAAAATTTAATTTTATTCAAATTTTTTTTTTCATTTTCTTCTTACAAATTTAATTAATTAAGATTTTCTTTTTATAATTATTGGACAATTTTGAAAAAGCCAACATTAGCGAAACGTCAATAATTAATATTATACATTCAGAATTGTATTATTGCAATTTCCGCAAAACCAAGATACATTAAAAAATTGCAAAGGAGACAGAAAAGAAAATATAATCATTTTAAAACATTATTTAAAATTATATTTTACCTGTCACAAAATACTTTTCAAAAAATCACTGAAGAAGACTTTTATAAAACAATCGAAACGTTTGTACACAAATATGCTTTTTTATTAAGATTTTTAATGATTAAAATCAGGAGAAATTTTAAAAAAAAAAACATTGCTTCAATTATAATTTCCTTGGTTTAATTGATATGGTTTTTACGGGAAAATGTAAATAAAATTCTGCGCTTTGTCTATTTGGGGAATTATAAAATATTTAATTTATTTTCGTGTTCATTTACATAATTATTTAATTTGATTATTTGATAGAAATAAAAATATTATATTAAGAATGTATAGGAGTTAATTAAACTTATAACCTAAAGAAGAAACTATAAGTTTAATTAACTTTCTCAATTACATTTTGTTTCATTCATGGGTATGTCGATTTTTTTTTTATTTAAATTATAAAGACATTCTACGCTTCGGAAATTTTATTTTTGCCTTTTTCAAAATTATTATTATTTTCAAATTACTATATATTTGTTTGTTTACTACGTCAATGTATGGTCGTTATTTACAAATGATTTATGTTTAAATGTTAGTTATGTAATAAAAATTAAACGTTTTGACAACACCAGCAAGGTGGGGGGAAAAAAATAAGAAAATAGAAATAACTAATGACAAAAAATATAATCAACAAATTAATGTATATCTGCTTTAATAAACTGTAATAATTAGGAGAAATTTTTCCCAAGAAAAATGTTTCTCCTCACGCAGGATTCGAACCTACATCCACTCATTTGCCGGACGAACGCTTTACGAATTAAGTAGAGGATGATGATTCGAGCGTTTAACCGAAAATACGTCGATATTAGATCTTGAAAGGCCGACAGGACTGCAATTATGCAACTATTGCAAGCTTTTTAAATTTGTTCGCTTAAACGCTCGAACTTTATATGTCCTCTTAAGTCAATTGGTAAAGCGCTCGTCCGGTAAACAGGAGGATGTAGGTTTTTCTTGGAAAAATTTCTTCTAATTATTACAGTTTATAGAAAAAATACATAATTTGTTAATATCTCACTGAAAAAGCTTGCAATCCTTGCGAAAATATAATTTTGAAAAAAGGAAAGAATAAAATTTACGAAGCGTAAAACGTTTTTTATAATTTCATTGTTTAATAAGAAAAAAAAAAAAACCGCTTATCCGAGAAAGAAAGAAATTGTAATCAAATAAAAACCGGTTAAATAATTTTTTAACTTTTTCAAAGTAAATATTTTTATTCCTATCAAATGATAAAATTAAATATTTATGTGTAACAGCAGTTAATTAAACTTTTATTTAAAGAAGAATGTGAAATATTTTATTATTCCTGGTTAAAACTTCGAATGATTTAGCTTTATTTAAAATAAAAATGAGTTAATTTTGAAAACACCGATGAAACCTAAATAAAAAATCTTTTTTCCCGTTAAAACCACATTAATCCAAGGAAATTACAAAAAAAAGGATTGCCTCTGATTTTTCCACATTAATTCATATTTATTCCCAATTATTCTGCCCCACCCCTTCCCCCTAACTTGCCTGATAAAGTTGGAATAACACAACGAGATAATTCGACTAAATTTGACAATTTTTCAAAAGAAAAATGGTCTTCTCTCGATTTCTCAGAATTGCAACTCGGAAATTATCACGAAAAACGACAGCGTGGAGGAGACGAACAGCGTGGAAGAGGAAGAAGAGGACCGGCCCCCTCTACCACCGCCTAGGTTAGACAGTCTGAACCGTAACTCCATCGATAGACCCCTGCCCAAGATCCCGGTTAGCGTATCCCTGACGGACATCCCCTACAAGGACGACGAAGAGGAAGAGGTAAGCGAACAGAGGCTGTTCGTTTTTAGTTGTGAAGCGACACCTAGCGTTGAAATTTTTAACTATTTTCTCGGAAATAGCTCCAAAGCCCACCCAGCGGACCGCTGCCTGTAATACCGGTAGGGGATAGGGAAGAGGAGGAAGAGGAGAGCAGTACGGACGAATTAGAGGAAGAGAATACGAAAACGGATGATAGTCCTGTATCGGAAAAGACCAACGTGCCACTTATACATAACAGGTAAGTGAACCAAATCGGTCCAATAGTCTAATAAAATCTTACTTTTTAAACGGCTTGCTTTTGACCAGTGACTATTTATACTAACCAAGTCCATATAAGATCGAAATAATTATCGACAGATGTCACTTGAATAACAAAGAAAAGCTGAATAATTACAATTCATTCTAAACTCCACTGCTTACCGAACTATGCGTAATTCAGAATTGTTTGCAAATAATTTTTAATTGCTATTTCAGTGTATTGTAGCTTCGATTGCATTAATAATAATCGAAGATTTGTGAACCTTAAATTCGCATTTAATTTGCTAAAGATGGTACATAATAATAATAATAATATCCCTTTATTTCAATCTGTGAAACATACAAAAGAACGTCTCTTTATTGACATTACTAAGGCATTCGATAACATGTCTCATAAATTACTATTAGAAAAACTCCATCGTCATGGAATTAGAGGTGTGGCGTATGATTGGTGTAAGTCGTACCTCACACACCGCCAGCAAATAATAAAACTGCACATAGTAAATGAAAATATATATTCCAACATTACCACCACTAACATCGGCGTGCCTCAAGGTAGTGTGCTCGGCCCACTTCTGTTTATTATATTTTTAAACGATCTCTTTCTACTTAATCAAAACAATAACCAGAAACTCATTAGTTTTGCGGACGACACAAATATTTTAATCAAAGAAATAGATTTCATTACATTAAAAGAAACAGGTTCATTAGTACTGCGAAAGCTAAAAGAATGGTTTGAATTGGAAAGCATGCAAACGCCCAATAATATACATTTAGATAGCGAAAAAATACAATTGGATAAACACTGCAAGGTACTATGCCTAGTTGTGGACGATAAGCTGAAGCAGACGGAACACATAAGATTGCTGTGTGAGAGAGTCAGCAGTGCCATTTATGGCCTCAAAATTTTAAGTTCTGTAGTCAATTTGACGACAATGAAAGTTGTTTATCATGCTACCATACTATCAGTTATACGCTATGCGATTCTAATATGGGGAAATTCAAACGAAATCAATAAGATTTTCCTACAACAAAAAAGGACCAAGTGTTTTACAATAATTGAGTTCACATTCTTTCCTTTTTGTGAAACTAAATCTTTATTTATACTGGGTGAGTTTTTTTTATCTTGAGACAACGGAATATCTCTAAAACACTGCATCAAATCAAAAAAAGATCTTAATAAGATTTGTTATAATGCTCACTGAATGGTGGCGAACTCGATCCCTCACCTCACCCTACAAAATGGAGGTTCCCATTTAAGATTTCAAAGTTGTCTCCCCTCACCATTCAGTGAGCGCCCTACATTATAATAAATCTTATTAAGATCTTTTTTTGATTTGATGCAGTGTCTTAGAGATATTCCGTTGTCTCAAGATAAAAACTCACCCTGTATATTTTATAGTATAAAATATTTTTCCAGAAATAAATATGTTGTGGTTCTTTTTCAAATAAATTATTAAAAGTGCACTTCGGTGGAAGAGTTTTATTGTAGATTTTCAAATTTCTGACACGAACACACACCAACTTATATTATTGTAACGTTTTTCTAATCTTAAAACGTTGTCGGGGTTTATAAAAATACACAGGCGATATATTTAAATTAACTTGATTTATTAACGCACTTACAAACTACTTAAAATCTATTAAATAAGATGAAAATAAACACTAAAACTAAATCACTCACTACTTACTATTAAAAATCACTTATTAATTAAATCACTTAATTACTAATGTCCTTATTTATATAAACGATTTATTCGCACCGATATTTATATCACACGAACTAATTCACTCGCATTTATTTTCACTCCTATTCGCTTATCTGCACAACTCAACTCGTATCCACTGACTGACTGACTGCCCGGCCAATCCCCACGCGTTATTTATATCTGGCGCCGGGATTACGAGATTTTTCCAGTTAATTCTAGGGCGCGCTTTCCAGATTCAAAAGAATTATCGCGAATCTTCGTCCCGGTACTGCCCTCTGTCGTTCTTCTTTGGAACCTCGTCCGTAGGCCTTTCTTCCGCTATGCTAGTGCCATCTAGGGGCGCCTATCGAAACCGCCAATTTTTAAATTGGCGTTCGTCACATTATAATTAAGGTTTAAGAGTTATGACTATATCGTTCTGTCTAATACAGGGACTATTCCTTTCTATACGACTAATTCATTTGTAAGTGTTTTGTCAACAATGTCCAGGGGTGCACAAGTGGATAGAGTTTAAACTAGTTAGACATAG